>JAULKK010000009.1:4627654-4648384 GCA_032355705.1 Rubia peregrina
AATTCTTTGTCATGTTTGTTTTGTGTAGCAAATGAGAGAGGTTTATGAACGTTGAACGTTCTTGGCTAATCTTGTGTACATGCATGAATTGGTTCAATGCTTAGACCCAGTGAAGTGTTTATAAGTGTTACCAAGTTTGTTGATTATTTTTACTTAATGTCATTAATGGGATATCTTTAGGCGTTGAACGACTAAAGGGGTCATTAGTGAGGTTTAGCGAGAGATTTCAAATTCACTCTTGTAAACTACTATCCAAGAAAGATAGAAGATTTATCTTCACAACAAGTAGTAAAAGTGTTGAATAGGTTATAATTTCAATGATAGATAGAAGGCTTGGAAGTATAAGTCAATTGCCCCTGAAATCCCGTAATTCGGTTTTAACCTCGTTTTAGTGGTTGTTGCTTAGTTAGTAGATTTGTATGGTTTGTTAGTTTAACTTGTCTTTAAATTCATAACTTAGGAATAACCAACCAAAAACCCCCTTTTATGTGCTTTTATATATATATATGCATATTTTTATATCTAGCGTGGTACTAACCATTATATGAGCAAACGCTTAGGAAAATTCCTTATCTCCGTGGATGACCCCGACTTGCCAATATATACTTAGTTGTAGTTAAGAGCACTTCAGGGCTTAAAAATAGTAACTTTGAGAGGTACGGCGACGACCTCCTACATTACATCAATGGAACAATTAGGTTTTAGACCTACTGTGGGATATAAATACATGGCTTTTGAAGCCGGTGGAGAAGAAAATATAGGACATACGATGAAATACCACCTCAACTTTGTGAGTTGGCTTCGAATGAAAAAAATTGAAAGTGGAGATGCTCAGAAAGTTGTTGATACACTCTTGAAAATAAATGACAAGGACAAAGATTTCTTTATCAAAGTCAAGTTCCACGAAGTGATAAGACTATCAACAATATTTTGGAGAGATTTAACGATGCGTGAGGACTACAAACTCTACGGGGATATCACCATATTTGACATTACATACATAACAAACAAGTTTAACTTGATTTGTGCACCAATAGTTGGAATTACCAATCACCGGATAATAACAAAATTTTCTTGTACTTTTATTGCAAATGAGTTGGCTGATACTTTTTTGTGACTTCTCAACACTTTCAAGAAATCGATGGAAGGGAAGGAACCTGTCACAATATTCACATATCAAAATCTTGCAATGGGAAAAGCAATAAATGAGGTATGTTATAAATTATGAAAATTTGTTACACACACTGAATATTGTTTGTTAGAAACTGCAATAGTTACCTTACAGTATTTATCAAATAGCTTATAAACGTTACACGTTACTTTAAAACACGGGTATTGTGAAAATGTTGCAGCTTCAGAAATTTGTTACTTACAGATCTAAAAACTAAATAGGGAATCTTAGAAATTGCACCTGTAATCTTACGATATGTATAAGTTATGTTATATGACAAATTAGTTACTTGAATATATATATATATATTAATCAACTTTAATTTTTGGGTACAACTCTCAGGTCTTCAAGAACACAAAACAAAAGTTGTGCTTATAGCACACAAAACAAAATGCAATACAATATTATGGAAAATTGAAGAAAGATGAATCATTTAATAATACTTTAGACTATTGTAAGAAATGATGTGGTGATCTAGCTGAATTTGAAGAGAAGTGGAATTCAATAATTTCCAGCTACAAGCCGGAAAATAACACATGGTTTCAAATGTTGTATGATATTCATGAGAAATGGAGCACAACATTCAGCAAAGACATCTTCTTTGCTGGCATTCTATCACCACAAAGGAGCAAAAGTACCAACCGCGCCCTATGCTTCAGTGCAAACAAAACAACTACACTCAATCACTTCTTTGAGCTTTTCAACCAAACAATTAAAAAGTGGAGGAGAGATGAAGTAGGCAAGAAAATACATGTGCAAAAGCAAACCCAATTTTTATATGAAAAATAGGTATGTTTAAATTAAGAATATCTAATACCAATAAGTATTAATTTGCCTAAAACCTGAAACTGTTAACCTAAAATATTCATTTGTTTCTCAACTATTGGACCTGTACAGGTTGCTTAAACATACTGCAAATGTTTACGCACTTGCATTGTACCAAGGACTTAAAAATGAATTGTCTCTACCAATGGAAACTAAAGTCAAGGAAGTGTTCTCAAAACTACCATCAAGGAAATATGAAGTCATCCTTGAACATGATGAATCTAAATATGAGACAGTCTAGTACAAAAATGAAGACGGACTAGTAGAAGTACAATGCAAATGCAAATGCTTTGAAGTGTCAGGTATGTTGTGCTTTCACATTCTTAGAGTATTGCAACTCAACTCTATCATTGAAATTCCAGAGAAGTACATTCTCAAAAGATGGACAAAAAGGCCAAAATAGAAATATGGGACAAGGTACTTGGGAAGGGAAAACAACATTCTAAAAAAAATAATGGTGTAGTTTCCTGGCAGAATCATATGTTCAACAAATGCTACAATCTAGTTTTGAAAAACGAAAGAAACACAAAAGTTAGAAGAACCCTTGAAGAAATATTTGACACATGTTCAGCAAGAATAGAATAATTGTTAGCTTCAAAGACCAATGTCATTGAACAATCAGCCACAAGTAGCCAATGCAGCTCCACAAAAAACAAGTACACCTAAGGTACTTGATCCAGTCCAAGCGAAGACAAAAGGAAAAGGAAAAAGACTTAAGTCAGACTTGGAAAAGAAAAACAAGAAAGAAAACTATTGAATTTTGCACAAAAACACCAGATGTAAAGACACTGTAAAAGTAGGGTTTGTTAGAATACGTGCTGTAATTATTTACCTATATATTTTATTTGTTTTTAAATAACTTAAAAGATTGTATACACTGAATATCATAGACAACATACTTTATTTGTTGGCTTACAACTATAACTTATTAACTTATGACTTGTATTTGTTTTGCTGGTCCAAAAACCAATATTTGTTAAGTGAATTGTATTTGTTTCACATGATTTTAGTTATATGAAATCATTGAATACATATAGAATTACTTAACTTATAACTATAATTTATTAACCTATCAATTGCATTTGTTTTTCCATAAGCTCAGAAAATCATGACAATGAACCACGTGATATAACTAAAGTGAAACTTAGTTTTAAAAAGCATTCAAATAGTACTTCTTAACATTCAACGTGCATTTATTTAATGCAGCCTTCAACAATAAAAATCCAAAAATATTGTTTCAAAGTCGCTTAACCTATAAGCCATAAAACAATCAGTTACAAAATAAGCTGATTACAAAACATACAAAAATATTTCAAAGACATCAACATCAAAGCTACAAATTGTCAAGTCCATCAATCCAAGAGAGAATGAAGGAATTGAGGAACGGGTTCTCCTCATAAATTCTTCAAACATCCTATCAACTAACTCATATGTCTTTTGGTCTTCAATAACTTTCTGTGTGGTTATGACAAGCTAAGGATCTTTCTTTGCGCCTTCTTGTTGTTGTTGTGATTGTGGTTGTGGTTGTGGTTGCACAATGGGGATGTCATTTGCTTTCTAAAGATTATGTTCCTAAACTCACATAATAACCTCCATGTCTCGTTTGAAAATGAGACAGGACATATGAACTAGAAAAGAAAATAAACAAAAATCAGTCCAACAAACAATCAGAAACTATTGAAAACGATATGAACTACAAACTACATTAGTTTAATTAAAACTATCATAAGTTTAATACAACATACACTAGTTTTAAATAAGAATCAAATAAACAAAAAAGAATTACATTACTGGAAGCTTTATCAATAGCCTCATTGGTCATCAGACCAGTTAAAAAGCGATATGAAATGATTCCTGACTCCTGAGCAAGGTCATCAGATGCAACAGTTGGAGTACAAAGCCACTCAAAATTAACATTCACGGTATGAATTCCCTCAAATTCCTGGCTCCTACTATTCTCTTTAAGTCTGTCATTCTTGCTCAAAGGATACCCACCTTCAACCATAACTCTTTTATCCTACCCCATCTTCTAAAAAAATGAACCTTCTTCAACAAAAATTGTTTGACCAATGCATGTACAATGCCAATCTAATCGGGTCTGACTGACCTTTAAAGGGAAACCTGTAAATGTATGCCCGTAATAGAATAAACACAAAACCACTTACAGGCGACACATTTTTGCTACCAGATTTAAAACTACCAGGATACTCGCAAAAATGATCCAGTATTAAACCACACCAATCAAGATTCTTAATAGTTCCTACATTTCTAAAGCACCCTTAATCTTCATGTCTATCATATTTATTGTAGTCGGGGCCAAGAAATTACACATCACATACATAACAAAATACCTCTTAAACTAATCACCACCACTACTCAGTTTTATCATCTCCTCAAAAAGGTTAATATGAGTGATATTGCCATATTTATAAGCACCTAACTCAGTCCTCCATCTATCCCTAGTATCAACATCCTTAGACACATCCCTCCCATTGTTCTTAACCAAACCCACAGGACACCCCAAAATCCTAGTAATTCAAAATAATATCATACACATCATCTAGGCTAATAATGTACCTACAGCTGGCCACTTCTTAAACAAAACCTATATGAGACCTAAGAATTTTGCATCATTTTAAATAAGGAACCTTTTATCAATAATTTATTTCTTGTTAGGTTAATTTTGAAAGAGTAAGTTTTCTAAGGACTAAGTTGTAAATTATATTACAAAATAATAATAATAATAAGGATGAGTTACAAAGGAACCAACGTGCAGACTTACTATGCTGTAGTAAAGTAGAGTTATAAAAGGTAGACTTACAAACTACGCAGTAGTGTAGTACAACTTTAAACGGTAAGGAATTTGAATTTCCATAGGAGTATATAGAGTTGAGTCAGCCGAAAAAGACTAGTTTGAATTCAACAAACTATGCTGATTTTTCGAGATATAATCTAAATGCGATCATTCATCCTTATAACCTAGTAATACAATAAGGCTATAGTTCACCGATAGAACCTTTCGTTAGAACTTCTCCCACTAAAAAAAGAAAGCAAATGGTTTGATCAAAGAAGAAGGAGGAAACGTAGCAAGCTTAGGAGAGGGCTGTTGGAGTACGGTGAGAAAATCACAGCCGACGAAACACATTGTGAAATTATCTCGTGACCTTCGTTGTCAACTATAAGTTACTCGTTCAGTGGGCTGCTGTTTATGTAGCAAGTAATTAGTCTGTGACTATTCATCAAATAGCTAAATACTGAACAATTTATGTGAGTTCGATTCTATGTCCAATAACTGATTCTCCCATGTAAGCTTAGATTCATGTAATTAATGATTATGTAACTAGTTTGGTTGGAATTCCTTACCTAGGCCATTGAAGTCTTGAAAATTCTTAGACATGGAATATTAAGATTTCATTTGGATCGTTTACCAAATGTCTCCCAACCCCTTGCAGCCTCATTTTTCCACTACAATACGAATTGTTTACTGGACACTTATATTTTCTTTTAACTTAGTGAAGATATGGGGATGTAGTGCTAGCCTGCTAGGTGGAAAATTGAGCTAAAATTGAAGTGGAATTTATCAAGAATATGAATAATTAAATATCCCTATGAATGTAATTATGTTGGTTGGTAATGTTTTCAATGGGAATCAATGATTTTGAAAGATGAAGGAGTTATGGTATCAAGTTTAAAGTTAGATTGAAACCTAGAATTTTGATGGGTTCCAGAGCTAACGCATGTTCATGAATGAAGTATACAAGGTTTGCAGCCTAGATCATGCATGTATAGATGTAGAAAACAAAATAAAATGTCTTAGGTTTGCTGAACCAAAACTGGAAGTGTTCATTGGTAACCAACTTCATATTACTTGTTATCAACCCATAAACAATTTGGAAAATGATTTGGAAAATTTACTCAGTGCCAACTGACCTGCTGTTTCGATAACTAACCTTTTTGGCTTGATTTTGAAATGCCTAATTCTTTTCCTTTTGGACACCTGAATAATTGAAAGCAGCTTCTATTGTCTTAGACTTTCTTTAGGAGAAACTTTGTACGGAAGGAAAAATAAAACTTAACTTATTACTGATTCCCTAATGTATACTTCCCTGGTTAATTGATGTGATCATAGAAAAATAACAGAATTTGGGAACTTAAGGGAGAGTATTTTTTACAAGTTAAAATATTGGTAGAAGAATACGTTATAAATTCTAAAGACTTTTCTACAATCATAACAACTCATTATTATATGATTGTGCGTATTGATACAAGTCTGATTAAAACTATGGTTTCAAAGGTGTGCATGCAGTATGTGTTTATATATTTGAAAGTTGTGCATGGAAGAATGAATAGGGTAATATGAAAACTCAATATTATATATATATGTGCGTGTGGTGCTTTCCTAGTTAAATTAAAAAGAAAGAGACAATTAGTTTTTTCAGTTACATGAACTAACTAAGATACAAGAGTACTTAACTTACCCATTATAATACCCTATAAATTGTGCGGTTGTAGTTATATTAACATAATTTTGTTAGTACACTAATTAGTGAAAATAAGGTGAATCACTGTTGTATTCATATACTCCCTCCGTTCCACTTTAAATTTCATAATTGCTTTTTACACCAACTTTAAGACAAGTATATGTTGCATCTTTTTAATGGGTGATGGGAGTGGACCTACATAAATCAAATGAAAGGAAGGTTTATGACCACATATTTATGGCTAAAAGTAGAAAGTTTAGAATTAGGAAATTTATAGTGGGATGTCCCAAAAAGGAAAATAGGAAGTTTAAAGTGGGATGGAGGGAGTAGATTTTTATAGATAAATTATGCATAACTCTGAATTGTATTAATGATAGAGAAATAGATACCAAGAATATATTAGTGTTTTCAGTTAAAGAAAATTAACAAATAGTTATGGGAAATATATCTGCAGGTTGATCGAAGAAAATTCATAAGTTGCAAGAAAGGTTAGGGTTCTACCTTTTCAAAAACTATTAAAACCGTTTTAGAATCAAAACTTTTCAAAACTTTTTCAAGAAATATTTTGAAAACAAGCATATTTTATAATCGGTTTTAAAGTTTATTCATATCATTTTAAAATCAAATGTTTTAAAACCCATGAATCTAAATCTGTTATCAAATCGTGTTATTTTAAATAAGGTTACTCGAGCCAGTTTTTTGCATTGCATATGCATATCTTGATCTTGATTGTTAACTATGGGTGTACTTTATCGCTCATAGCCTGAACTGTATTATTGTACTGCATGTACCTGTACTGCTTGCCCTGGGATCCCAAACTCTACTGAATAACCAAAACCCTGCGAGGTTGGCATAGGGCCTGATCGCTTGGTTAGGCTTCTTTAGGTTCCGTTGGTTATCTTGAGATATGCCCTCATGTGACCAGTGACGTTGGTCTACCTGTTGACCTGATGGCCGTTGCCGTGTTTGGCATAGCATGGAGTGATTATCAAGATCCCTTTCTAAGGTTATGAGTAGAACACCCGATAACCTCCTACCTGGCCATTATCCTTTTCTATTTGATAATACTATCGTGCTAAATGATATACTACCTGATATTGCTTCATGAAATGACTTGTATGTGATATTACTTGTGTCTGATCATGCATGACATGCTTTCCCGCTTACTATATCAAGTGGATATAAATTATTTTCTTAAAATCTCTATGCATGCATAGCATTCCGATTGCATCACGAAAATGGATGCGAAGTTGGAACCCTCACGGGCGAAAGCTCACCCCCACTATTTTTAAAAATATTTTTAGGTTAAAGAGCTAGGTATGGTACGAGCGTGACAAATAACGAGTAGAGAACGCATGCGGCCCTGCACCCTTAGTTTCATGTATTTCGTTTGAAGACACATTTTTGGATTATGCAATAAGCATTTATCATTTAAAATTTCCCGCTTCCGCTGTAGAAAAGGATAATTATTAAGATTTCATCATTGTAATAAATGTCCCCCGCAATTTTGGGCGGGGCCGTTACAACATACATGATCAAACCTATCAACCAACCAAGAAATAATTCCAACAATGAGAGATATTATGTCAAAGTGAAGAAGCACACCAAAGCCTGTTTCCTCAACATCATTCTTCTGCTCAGAGTGAGGAAGCTGATTACAGACTGCAGCTTCGAACGACAACAGCCACTAGAGAATTTTTTAGCAAACCTAAAAACAAAATTGAATATGAAAATAGTAAGCGTACACAATTACATAATTTACTAATAAATTCAGGATACTAATATATACAAAATGTAAATTTAAATTTAAGATCAAATTTTAAACAATAACCAGTCACAAATGATATAATTATCTAGTACATCATGAATATTAACGTATGTAACAATTAAGCAAATAAATACAGTTTTTAAAATAACATTCTAGAGAAATAGTTTTTGGAAAAAGAAAAATTATATAGGCATAAGTAACAAATACACTATGAATATTAACATACACAACATGTAAAAAAATAAATACAATTTTTAACAACATGTAAGAAAATGAGAGTGAAGATGTACAAAGTATAAATAACAATAAATGCATAATATTAACAAATGCAACATTTTATGAAAGAAATGCAGGCCATAATATTTTAAAAGAATACAGTAAACAAAAAAGAAAAAAAACTTACGTGTTACCCTTCTCATCAACATGTTAAAACCCATTTTTCTTCGGACATACGTTGTTGTTTGATAGGTCTTCCCTCAGCAACAACACCTTCCTCAACCGCAACCATTTTTCCAGAATCCAATGCTCCACCAACCATACTATCAATTTCCTCTTCACGCCAATTTTTTTTAGCAACTCCAACATCGGGTTTCTTCAACCTCACCTTAATTTTCTCACTAGACTAACCACAGTCTTGCTTATTTGTCTTCTTCACCAGTCCAACATGGGACTTACCAACTATTTCCTTTGCCTTATTTTTGACCAACCAGCTGGAGACTTACTAACTACTTCCTTCCCCTTCTTGTTCAACTTACCAGCTGGGGACTTTTGCTTTGGACTTACAAAAACTCCATTTTTTTCTTACCAGGGAACATTTTCTTCTGTCCTTCAAAATAAATGACCACGGCAAGTACTACATCCTTCCTAACAGATTCACTCTCATTCCTATTTAACTCATCCAAATCACTAAAACATAGTTCAACAAACGCATCAACTTCACCATCATCTTCTTCTAAAACTCCACAAGAATCACTTTCAACACTAGCTAAGTCTACACCAACCCATTCAGCAGAACCTTTCACAGCCTTAACAGATTCACCAACAACTCCAATTCCTTCACCACCAACAATAATCTTTTCAATCATCGAACCCAACAGTTGATTAACAGTTTCCTTCACTACCCCAGCTACCAAATAACCCTCATTCACATTAGCCACCTGATCATCCACTGAATCCCCACACTCAACACCTTTAGAACTCTCACCAACCTTTGAACCCCCACCTTCAATATTTTTATTAACACCGTCTGACTCTACACTCATTCGACCAACATCACTACGCAAAGTGTCAAAGTCAAATTCATTAAAATCTTGAGTTGATCCACCTTCACCATCATTCAGCTTCTTCACAGTAGCGTTCAGCTTATTCTTCTTTGGCTCCTAAGGAACAACAGCAACTTGAACCTCTGGAGTAGCAACACCACCTATTCTGACTAACCTACGTGTCGATGTGGAAACTACACAAAAAATAAAAAAACACAAACTGTATAAACAGACATAATCACATAAATAAAATGCAGCATATAAAGAAAATAATACAACTTCCGGAAGCATAAAACTGTTGAATATTCTTCAGTTCATTTTGAAGAGAAGGCTCATCCTTCCTTTTTGATTTCCTAACTATTGGTTTTACACCTAAAAAACTTAACACATTTAACAAAAATATGAACTCAAAATAAATAAATAAATTTAATGCAGAAAACTTACTTTCACCTTCTACTCTTTTGGGTTATAAATTTTGAAATATACCTTCACCTACTACAGGAAGAGCTAAAAAAGTCATATACCACACAGTCAGGAATAATATATGCATAAATTACTAATCATTTAACAAACATATGAAAAACTTTAAAAAACTAGCAGTCAATAAGCAATATAATCTGAGACACGCACACAATAGAACTAACTAATGCATATGGTATACTAACGTACGCATCTTGTAATGAAATAAATACATGCTCTCAAATCAGAAAAATAAAAGTACGAATAACAATTTCATAGTTTAAAAAAAATACGCACAACATAACTAAACAAATGCACATTCTAACAATCAGTAGCTATCATACAATAAAAATCAAAACACATATTAATTAACTAAGACATAAGTCATACTAACATATGCAACTTCTAAAACAATAATCGCATGTTATGAAACAGTAAAAAACATGCAGATCTGACTTACAAATCAAAAAAGAAAGCAAACAGAAAATCCTACTAAAAAAGTCAACAACAATAAGATTAAAAAAATACACACATATACACACAACAAATAATAAAACGAGCCAAACACCAAATATTCAAAACAATGAACAAAAACAAACTAGGAGAAGGAGAAGACTGAGATAACTTCTCTGATTTAGGAGACAAGACCTGCTCCTTTCCCTTCATTTTTTCGTCACCAGCTCTAGGAGAAAGACCTCCTATATTTAGATTAGCCCTACCTATAGCCTACAGGAAATAATCAACAAGTGCGTTAAAATAGAAGGGTGGACAATTATTATACACTAGAATCGGAACGATGAACAATTATTAAAACCTAGAATTGTTAAAAAGCAGAAGAAATGAAGAACTTACTTATATTTCTCAAAATCTACTAATGAGAAGATGAAATTGAATTCGAAATCGGCGATGAAGTTGAGCGGAAAAGAAAATGGAGAAAATGGCGAGGAAATTGGAGAAGAAACGGCGGAGGAGTTGTTGAACAGAGGGGAAAAGTGAGTGTGAGAGAGAGAGAGTATGAGAGAGAGGCAGTGGAGAAGAACCGGTAAAAATGTAATAACAGCTAGAAAAGAAAAGACAAAATTAAATTACAATTTATAATAACTTCCCAATTTCTAATTAATTACAATATGAACCCCATTTTGCAAATTAGTCTCTGGCATGTCCATACACTTATGGGCAGACCACCTTTCATGAGACTTTCTCTTCTTTAAATAATTTAACATCAATAACTAAAGAAGTTATATTATATCCGGTGAAACATTTGACATTGTATCCTCAAAAATAAAATTTTAGTGCGTTTGTTGCGAAATTGTCTTATGGTAAGAACAGAGGCTAAATAGATATTATAGAACTTTAAAATGGGAGCAAAAAATTTTAGGGGTTAAAAAAATTATTTAATTTTTGAGGTCATATTTAAAAAACAAAGCTATGAAGTTTAAGGGCTAAATTTGCAAATGTTGAACAAATTACTCCTTCCTCTCCGCTAGATGTTTGTCGCCGATGTCGGAACCCTAAGGGGTCCCAGGCCGGCGCCGCTCTTGGTGACGTTACTTTGCTCTTCCGGCAATCGATAATATGATTCTAGTAGCGTATTTCACAATGTTCAAGCTTCTCCACCATCGTCTTCCACTGTAATTGTAAGGCTTTCCCAAGTTCCATCGTCCATCGGCTTCATAGTCGTCTCCATTATCCTTCGTTCTAATCAGGTTGTCGACGTTCCTCAAGTTCCTATCATTTATCAGATTCCTATCCTTTCTCAAGTTCCTGGCATTTGAATTCTGGTAGCGTGGCAGGAATTTGTTGATGCGTACCCCACTGCATTTGTCAATAAAGGATTCGATTGGCGTTGCCGTCGATTTGAAAGAAGAGCGGGTGGACGGTGGACGATAGGGGAAGGCAGAGAAGGGACATCGGAGCTATGCAGATCGCTATTTTTAGGTGGGAAACAATGGTTTCCATTTTCTAGTAGTCGAATTCCAAGTACGCCAACAACATTGGACAAAGTCGGGCTAGGATCAAACTTGGGCTGGATCAAATTGTTAGTGCGCCGATTCATTCTTGATTTTCAAAAATCATATCTAATTAAAATATTCAAAAATTAAATTAAACTAATTAAACATCAAATTAGAATTTATGAATATCAAATAAAAATTCTAAACTAAACATCAAATTAAATTGTTAAACATCAAATAAAAATACTAAAAATACACATTAAAATTTCAATTGATAAACATCAAATAGGAATAATTAATCATCAAATGAAAAAATAAAAAAAAAACAAATTAAAATAGTTAAACATCAAATAAAAACACTAAAAATACACATCAAAATTAAATATTTTAACATCAAATAAAAGTAATTACTAGTCAAATGAAAACATTAAAAACATACATTAATCTGTTAAATATTGAATAAAAATACAAAAATTACAAACAAAATTTTAAATAATTAAAAATCAAATAAAAGTAATTAAACGTCAAATAAAAACATTGAAAACACTTGTCAAATATTTAAATCGAAGGCATCCATTTTAAAACGACACCTTGAAAAGTTAACACGTCAATAAAAATTGAAAATATAAGTTTAAATATAAGATTAAACAACTTTAGTAAAAGAACAAATTACGAGAAAACATCACAAACTTTGGTTGGAACATAAAGTAAAACATCAATATTGAAAATTCAAAAAACTAATTAACACTATTGAAGCATCAAGAATACATTAAATAAAATATTATATTAAAAAAATTAAGAAACATTAATATTAATTTTTACAATGATATGTTGAGAATTTAACACATCAATCTAATAGAAAATATAAGTTAAAATTAAAAATTAAAATAGTAAAATATCTTAAACTAGTGTCAGAATAAGAAAAGTGTGAAAATTTTGACATATAAACACAAGGTTTATATTTAAAGATCATATTTAACTTTAAACACATGATTTTAGTAGGGAAAAAAAGTCTTCTAGTATAAAATCAGAAGGTTTGATTGGAACATTAAGTTTTGGAAATGAAACATCAAATTTAGTAGTAAAAATTCGTGCATTGTGTGAAAATGAGGGGAAAAATTGATTCGTGAATTTCTTCGACCTGGATTCTTGACCCGCTCGATTTATTTTGACCTAGAATCATCAATTTTCAATTATTTATACCCAGTCTCCCCTCCCCCCCCCCAAAAAAAAGTAGTAGTATTTGCACCTAGATCCTTCCTTCCTCTCCCAAACTTTCTTAAAGTATATTTGAAACTCCATCTCTACTTAAACTTCAAAATATTGCATATTAATCATTGGTCTCGCTATGAGACAATCTCGCACAAGACTTTTTCATAAAATTATATATATAGTTTTTGGATGATTAAGGGTGTGTTTGAAAAAACTATAAGTTGATATTTTTACAAGCTAAGTTGTTTTTAAAGTTTGGTAAACTCTTAAAAAACTACTTATTTTAATAGCAAAATTTAATTTTGGAAGAAACTAGAAGTTGGTCCCCGCAAGTTTTCAAATAATCCAATTTTTGTTTCAAATTAAGTGCAACTCCAACAAACACACCCTAATTTAATTTCACAAAAATTAAAATATGGATTATGTTTATCATTTAAATATCAATCAGATGAGTTTTATTACTAGCTGCCGTCTTTATTTAGCACATCAAAGAAAGGCAAGTGCTTTTCTACCCCCTTCGATAGGAATCAGAGCCGCCAGAGACCCAGAAAGCTTTTGAACATCCTCAACATCTCTGGACTCCTCTTTATTAAGGCCTCAACCTTTTCACAATTAACATCAATACCTCCTCTCAGACACCATAAATCCTAGGAATTTTCCAGGCTCTACTCCAATCACACACTTGGCTATGTTCAGCTTTAAATTTGCCCTTCAAAGCTCCTTGAATGTTTTTTTCAAATCTCCCTGGAATTTTTCATGATTCCTGCTCTTAACTACCATATCGTCCACATATATCTCCATATTTTTTCCTATTTACTTTTTGAATAACTTATCCACTAGACATTGGTAAGTTGCCAATGCATTCTTAAGGCCAAAGGACATCTTCTTAGCAAAACATTGCCACATCTGTTATGAACAAAGTTTATTCTGTATCCTCCTATTCCATCAATATTTTAGCATCGAAGAAGGCTAGGACATGATATTTAGCTATGGATTTCACCAGCTTATCAATTGGTGATAAATGATAGCTGTCTTTGGGGTACCATATATTCAGGTCTGTGAAGTCAATGCACATCTACCAAGCTCGATCGTGCTTTGAAATCATTACTAGATTAGCAAGCCATTTTGGATAAAGTAACTCCTCAATAACTTCTATTTTAAGCAACTTCTCTACCTCCACCTCAATCTCCTCTGCTCTCTCCGGAGCAAATACTCGTCTCTTCTGTTTAACTGACTTTATCAAGGGATCAATGTTTAGTTTATGAACTTTCCCATAAAACTCGACAATGGCAAAACAAAATTTCTCAAATTGTTGCGACCTATGTCCAACTGATCAAAACAGTTTGCGAACATCACTTCGACACCACTTCCATCTTCAATGAACAACCTCTTCACCAACGAGTTTCCAATGATATATAGCACAAGCCACCATGGGTTTGGCATGTGGAGTTTTGTTAGGGATCACATATGCTTCTGAAAATGTTGTGGTTTCATATTCTAGAAGTATCTTATGACGTGGCTCCCCAACGAGAATGTGACGTGAATGAGCATTCATAACTATAATCGAATACCTTTCTCGTAAAATCTCGTTAATGACATTAATCAACCTATGGATCACCGGGTTATTCCCATTTCTATTTTTCTAATTCACAGCAGGCTAATCACAAGGTCGCATTTCCCGTCTTTCCTGACCATGATCTGGAGGTTCTCTATAAGCTCTTTCTCCGTTATTGGATAATTTCTCTTATATGGCTACCAAGCTCGATGCTCATTCCTTGGCTTTGAGGGTTCACCACGATTTCCACATCGAGGTCCCGAGCCTTGTAGTCGACCTGCTCTTGTGCATCTCTCAATTGGCTACAATCATTTGTATCATGATTATAATATTTGTAATAATAACAATACATGTTCGTAGCTCTTCTTGCTGCCATTGCCCTAGTCAAATACCTCATAAGTGGGGGTGGCCAAAAAATGCCCCGATGTATGCTTAGAGTCCGCGTCGGAGATCTACCCATAGGTGTATACCTCTCGAAGCTTGGCCTAGCTATTTCGATCATCTTCTTCCCACAAGGATTATTAGTTTTCCCCTCCTTCTCAACCAGGCCTTTTCTCTTTCTTTTGGCAGCCTTATCCACCTTCGAGTACTGCTCAACCGCCTCCTGAAGCTTTTGGAGGGTTCGAGGGGTGTTGGTAGGTCAACCTCTTATATAACTCCACATCTTGTATCCTATAAAGTATCCCTGGATCACTTCATTCTCCATACTTTCCACAAATACCAGACTATCATGTACATATCTATGATAAAATAACTCAGTGGACTCTCTCCAACTTTTTCTTAGTCTAGTACAATTTAGGCAGCGTCCTATTAAATTTCTTCTTTTAGAAATATTGACTCAACAGAGCTCCACTAAAGTCTTAATGTGAATGTAGAGAACCCCTAGGAAATTTATTAAACCATTTCTGAGCTTTCCCTCAAAGATTACTCCTGACCAGCTTGCATGTCAATCTTTTGTCGAAGTCTCGAGAATTCCTGAGACTCAAGAATGTTTGAATAAACTCCCTAGGATCTGAATCTCTGCCAAACATGGGAAGCCCCTCCAATGAATTCTTGTTCATTAGCCATTGAGTAGAGGCTATCTATAGACTGAAGGGAGAACCTACCACTTGTCATTTTGGCACAATCAACCTTTCAAACTTCCTCCTCAACAAATCTCCAGTATTCCCTCCCAATCCTTCCAATGGTGGATCCCTGAGCGGATGTAGGCCTCGAGGAATCTCTCCATATGGGGTTTGGCACATAAGCTAGGAACCTATGTGACCAGAATGTGCCTAAGATCCCATTACCCCAGGATACATGTGAGGTAGTCCATAAAAACCATAAGGTCCCTGACTAGGCAGAGAATTATGTGGACCTGACCTGCTCCTATGAAAGATACCACCATATGTCAAGCTTCGAATCCAGGAAGGTAGTCGTCAAGACTACTGGCATTGAAGAGGGCATCGAATAAATCATTCCTTGAGTATGATCCTGACACGAGGGTTGTAGTCATGGTTGAACCACCTCCCTACATATCCAGGATACGGGATTCCCAACATGGGATAAGACATGGGCCTCATTGGTACTTCCATAACCGTTGAGGACACCATACCCCTCGATGACCCTAATGACATCGAGGGATGCGTGATCTGATACCCCGCACCTACTAGTATTTTGCACCACCTGTGCTAAATCTGTCCACAAACGAACTGCTACTTCCTCTCCCATACCCCAATTTTCCTGATCAGTTCGTTCGTAAGACTCGATGTAGGAATCACCGAAAACTTCTATAAAGCGCCCATCTCTTTCATCGTGTGAGATGATTGGTGGATTTTGCAAAGGGACCATGTTTCCAACTCTTACACCAAACTCCAAACTAATATCCTGCTGCCTCAATAAATCCGCTACCTCAGCTCGAGATCATTCGACAGGTGCCGAACTAGGTCCTATCGAGACCTGTACCGGATCAGGATCAATATTCTGCGAGACTGAGAGATCGACCTTCTTGATCTTTCTCATGTATGGGGATTGTACTTCGTCACCAATGCCTGATCCCTTGATCCTCAACCTCTCACTCATTCAAGTAGTCATAGAGGTTGACATAAACCATGAAACATAAATATGACTTCATCGGTCCCACTAGGTGTGTCAATTGATACTTCTCAAAATCGATCCAGTTTCTCCGCAACTCCCTTGGTTGCAATCTGCAAAGAACACGCCCCGAAAAGTCCTGGGGGGAAACTCTTTAATGCTTAAGATAGTCAACTAATGAATACTGTATGAGAATGAATCAATACTAAAATGCAGGCATGCCTTGTATTTTATACTTGAACAACCCTAGTAGTATTTGTGTATAACATAACTTCCTTGTAATACTTTTAGTTCCAATAAATGTGGTCATAATATTGATTGTTTCCAATAAACTCTATAGGGTTGAAATAGACCCAACATTTTATTTGGCCTTATTAGATTAAACCATTATCACACCCCGTTCAAGTTATAGGAAATTCCATTGCCTTTGTCTTTTTCGTGGTTGAATCTTTCGATCCATCACATATTGGTATTGGTGGGGTTGATGTCGCTATTTTTCTCGAATTTTCCCTTGACATGAGCTTGCAAAGTACTCCTTGGTTATTCTTTTTGTAGCTGAATTCCAATTTTTTAGCATGCCATTTGTAGACATCCTCCAATCTTGCAAGTTCTTGCTTGTAGTCCAGTGACGCATTCAGTCACGTTAATTTCAGCTAATTTTGTAGATATTTGTACTCTACATTAATTGCAAGTGAAACATTAGAGTTTTGGTTAGAAACAACATATATTTAAAGTAACATGTACTCCCAACGTCCCATAGAATTTTGCACAATTTCTATTTTCGTCCGCCCCACAGAAAACGGCACAATTCATTTCTTACCTAAAGTGGCAAAAATGAGTTTATACATTTACTATATAATCCCTTAAGAAGTTGATTAAATCTACTAGTCAACTCTTCCATTACCAAAATACCCTTCATTTATTTTTCATTAACAGTTCCACCTCATCTTGCCTAAAATATCGATCTAAAAGTAATTGTGTCAAGTTATATGGGATGGAATGAGTAGGTTATATGCTACTTATTCATGATTTTAGTTGACCTTTTATTTTTTAATTCTTCTTCTATGATTTGTAATTTCTAAATATCTTTTGAAACTGTTCAATATAAAACACTACAAGTATAGGTTGAAACATAGACATTAAATCATATAACAATGAAATATAAATCTTAACACGTGCTGAGATTTCATATTTCATGAACAAAAAA
This sequence comes from Rubia peregrina, assembly GCA_032355705.1. Taxonomy (NCBI): domain Eukaryota; kingdom Viridiplantae; phylum Streptophyta; class Magnoliopsida; order Gentianales; family Rubiaceae; genus Rubia; species Rubia peregrina. The sequence continues at coordinate 4,645,620 of JAULKK010000009.1, forward strand.
ATCTTCTTATTTGATCAACAGAAAGGTAGTACATATTATTTAAAAGCTTTCACTGTCAGTGTAAAACGTTCAGATTTTAATGAATCTAATAGTGGATCGAAAGGAAGATGAATTTGACAGAGTTAATACCCTCAGAAGGTATATAAGTAGCAACAACAATCCGTTCTTTGATTCCTTCGGTTAAAAGCATTGAACAATGAGATTCAATCAACGCAATGAAATGCATTGAACAGTGACGTCGGCCGGTGTGAATATGAAAATGAAAGATGGAAGAATCGAAGATCGCAGAGCTACGTTTGAGAAATTGGGGATTTTGTTCGAAGGTAGCAGAGCAATAGGTAAGGATTGGGGAAAAAGATGGAAAGCTAATATTTTACCTTAAATAGGCGGGTGAAATAACCCAAACTGTTATGATCCGATTTTCAACCTAGATTTGTTTTATTTTGACTCACGAATTTGCTTGCCTATTGCCTTAAAATTTCAATTCAGTCTCTGGTTTTCCATGAAGAGACGGGCTCTAATTAAAATTATTAACAGTTAATTAAATATATATTTTGAAAACCGTGAAAAGTATCACACGTAGTTTGAACTGTGACAAAGCATTACTCTCTCCGTCTCACATTAAATTACATAGAATATTTTTTGCGGTGTTCAAAATCTATGTTTGAGCGTTAATATATTTAACTACGTATATTATCGGTAAAAAATAGTTACTTTTTAGAAACTACTCGTTATGACAAATAAAAAAAATACATATGATAATATTATTGCTTATATATTTATTCAAATATACTGTCAAAGTTTGATAGGAAATAGTGTCAAATAACAATTTGAGCTGGGAAGAAGGAGTACTCATTTTCGCACAAAGTAATATTTGAGGGGCTCTATCGAAAATACAAAATAAATAATCGGCGGTAGGCCAACGTCATACTTCCACTCATTAATAAATACGGCCTACCATAATTAGTCTCCTTTGCTCCACTGCAGATTTTAAAAAACAATGGCTCGATACGCTGCCGCAAAAGCCGCCGTGCTCCTCCTCTTAGTCTCGATCGCCGCCGTTTCTGCGACGCGTAACAGCTTCATCAGGCTGCCGTCACAAGTTTCTGATTTCTTCCGTCCCCAGGAGATTAACGACGCCGGTGATGACTCAGTCGGAACTCGATGGGCCGTCCTTCTCGCCGGATCTAACGGCTATTGGAATTACCGCCACCAGGTGATCGCAACGTGCGATTGAAAATTTTATAATTCGATTCTAACGCTTAGTTTTCTAGCGATTGACTTAACAATCAGGTGAACTATTTTGAGTGTTTTTATAATTATAGAATTTGATTTTACTGACAAGCTGTGAGGATTTTATATCAATAAAAAAGTGACACTTAATTTAATTTTCCATTTTCAAGTGTAGGAGGTTTTGTGCTTCTCCTGCAACTAGGATTTTGTAAATATCACTGAAAAGTATTATTCTTTCTTCACGGATATTGAGCTGGTTTAGGACCTAAAAATTTCGTATTTTGTTATTTTCAGATACTGATATACCTGATTCAAGTGTAAGTGTGTGTGTGTTGTGTGTGTGTGTTTTGGCTTTTCTGAAGTCCAGTTGAAGATTGGGTTTAAGAAATTTCCTTGCGTGTTTCATTGGTATTGTTATACTGTCATGTAGGGATTGGTTTGCTATTTTTTTCCTTATTGGATGATTTCTGTCAATTCTGTCTGCTGTCTTATTTGTTTGATTATTTATTAAGAAAAGGACATTTTTTGGCAATCACTAGCCTTATGAGTTATGACAATAGTTATGCACTTGCTGGAACTAGTTGATGTCAAGGGAGCCAAGCTATTTTTTAGCTTTTGTGCAAATTACACGGATCTCATGCTGATTTGTCGAGGAGCTTACATGTTTTGTACTATTTGTTACAGGCTGATGTATGCCATGCATATCAGATACTGAAGAGAGGAGGTCTTAAAGATGAGAATATCGTGGTCTTCATGTATGATGACATTGCCTACAATGAAGAGAATCCCAGGAAAGGAGTTATCATCAATAGCCCGCATGGCAGTGATGTTTATCAAGGAGTACCAAAGGTTTACTTTTTTTGTATGTGCTTGTTTTTGGTTATGTAGAACAGTTGAGTTCTCATTTGGCGTGTAATTGCACTGCAGGATTACACTGGGGATGAAGTTACTGCCAAAAACTTCTTGGCTGCTATTCTTGGCGATAAAACAGCTATAATAGGGGGTAGTGGCAAAGTAGTTAATAGTGGTCCAAATGATCACATATTCATCTACTACACCGATCATGGTGGTCCTGGAGTTCTCGGTCAGTGCTACTTGATTTCTTTTTTGTTAATTCATGATTCTTTTCCTGTCCATGTCGAAGAAATACTCAACTCAGATTAGAGTAGCATAAGATGAAATTGCTCGTGAGAAGTGGCAATCAATTGGTCTCTTTCAGCTGAAATTGTTACTGTTTGACATTCTCTCAGGAATGCCTGTGGGTCCTTACCTATATGCAGACGACCTTATTGATACTTTGAAGAAGAAGCATGCTTCTGGGACATATAAAAGTTTGGTACGGTTCATTTTTCCTTTACTTTCGATTCAGTCTCATCTTAACCTTGCCTCTGAAATCTGTAATGTGCTGTCGATTTTCAGGTGTTTTACCTGGAAGCTTGTGAGTCAGGTAGTATCTTCGAGGGACTACTCCCTGAAGGACTCAATATCTATGCAACTACAGCCTCAAATGCTGACGAAAGCAGTTGGGGGAC
>JAULKK010000009.1:4655660-4675136 GCA_032355705.1 Rubia peregrina
GTTTTTTGAATTTTTTAATAGCATATTTTGCTTTAAAATGGAATTAAAAAAAGAAATAAAATAGGGGAGAAAAAGGGCTTTTGCATGTGTGCCAAAAGTCAAATAAATCAGGCGCCAGCTCTTCCCTTTGTCAGGGCTTTTGCATTTTGTCAGTGCTTGAGCCAGAGGGATTTGCGAGCCGGATCAAGTCTTCACTCCAACTTGAGCCCATATTTGAGCCCCATTGTGGGGTTCTTCCGGCTCAATTTTGGGCTCAATTTTTTCTTGAGCCCGAAATTGAGCCCCATTGTACATGCTCTTATAGACAGGAGGCAGTGATGTTAATGAAAAACAAATTTGAACATGTTGACATTTATTCTGATGGTTATGTTATAATGTTCTGGAAACCAACCAGTTCACACTTGAAAAAAATGGCTTGACTTTAGATGTATGCACATTTGAGCTAGCTAAAACAATAACATGACTGTTGCTTGCACTTATTTTCATAATGCGCACCAAAAATCAAGTGATCGTACTATTATGAAAGAATTCATGTGCTTGGTGTTAGATACATAGCGTGCCCACATGGAAAAGGTAAACCTTATACAATCTAACACTACAGTGTACAAGCACATAAATAAAAATACTACCAAATGAATGGAGATGATTAGGTTTTCTCCATCTTTTGCTAGAGAATTTTACATGTTAAGGAGATCTTTTATTTAGGATACCATCCTGGAACTACATTTCGATCCTCGTGAACTATCTTGTAGCTTAATATTCTCAAACAAGAACTGTTTTTCTACTTTGGCTTTATTCAGTCCTTGTTTGATATGTCTGCTCGTGTGATCCTCTTCCCATTTATCTTTCTTAACATAAACAAGCACTGCTTCTTCATTCTTAACCTAGTTACAATAAGGAAATTATAGCAACCAACATCAATCGGAATTAGTATTATTAAAGTCATTGATCAACCTTTCTTTAAATTTTGGACTAAATTTTAATTGCAAAGAAAGAAGTTTTTGGAAATTTTGATCATGTTGATTTAAAGATGGTTTGCTAGCAAACACAATGTTGAAGAAGGTAGTATGGATATGCAACATCACACAATTCATTAACATGTATGTAAAGAAGCTTTTATGATGTTAAATGGAGAAACTTTGGCTACAATGATTCATCATACACAAATTCACATTTAGGTTCAAGAAGATTGGTTATTTCAAATCTCAATTCGATATCAATTTTTAGAAATTCAAAAATCATCCACCATTTATACAGACTTATTTAACACTATTTTTTAATTCCAAATCTCTAACTTTGCCAACATCATCAAATGTGCCTAGGGGATCATATATCACGGGACCTTTTTCCTTTGACAATATCAAAAGTGATATTCATACCAATGAGTGGAGTAAGAATATCAGAGAATAAAATGACCTACAAATGAGCTATACCATCACAAAGTTATATGATAGCACAAGAAAATGCAATTCAGTTAATCAGGAATGTAGCACACACATTATTGTAAAATTGCATAGCCCCACTAGGTCTATATATGAAGAATATCAGTAACATACCACATCAGGCTAAAACCTTTTATATGGTTGTAAGGAAATTTCCACGAAAAGATCTACGTTCTCTTATCTGTCACGAAATGATGGATGCTTCTCGCAGATAGCTTGATAGTTGAAACAAATTAAATATAACGTAGACCTAATCCAGTGAGATTGACAATTGAAAGAAAAATTATACAAAATAAATCAATGGGTAACTTCTGGAAACTTCCTCGGTTGCGCTAATCCACAAAAAAACTTATTTACAAACGAAATCGAAGACAGTGTGAGTGCTGGTTTGAGAGGACCCAAGATTGGAAAGAGGACTAAGACTGCCAAATCAAAGAACATCCAAATGTGACGGGCAGAAAATGTCGGTCTGAGATATCTTAGAAGATGCCATGGAAGAGAGCTTCGATAGGGGGAACGAAGAATGCCTCAGAGGAGAAGAAGATGCCACAGAGAAATCACCAAAAAACCACCGGAATGAAGGAAAATGGAAAAGATAATGGATTTGATTTACTCCGTTATGTGAACCAGAGAAAGTAAATATATTTTTTACTGATTAATTATTCAACTACTTTAATTTATTAATTAACATGATATAATGTGTAATGTGTAATAATATGTATTGTTTGTTTGAAAAAGTCGAATGAGTGTTTGGAAAAAAAATATTGCAAGTGCAGTTCAGCCCTCCCTCCCTCCCCCTCTCAAATATCATCCCCACTGATCATAGCTACACCCTGAGGATGAATCTGGGAAAGAGCAACCTCGTAAGGCTCAACACGCCCAGAATGAAATCCAGGATGGGTAGAGGCAATCCATACAACACATGATGTTCATGCATACAAAAATACCCCATAAGAGGGTTCCACACTTTTTCACCTTTGCATCGTATGCTATTTCACAATCACTAAAAAAAGGAATGATACTCCTTCAGAGCTACTATATCACTCTCAGTTATAACACAGTTTCCATCTTCAACTACTTAACTACCCCCTTCTGACCCCCCCCCCCCACTTCATCTTCTCTTATGACTATCTCATTTTCAACGTGCATCTCACTACGAATCATCTCACTGCTACTGGCATTAGGATTGCAGTGGAGGACAAACACTCAATGCACACAACTACCACTATTTTGAAATATAAAGATTTAAATGGGTAATTAACCTTCTGCAAACAAGCTTCCCTGAAGAGTCCACTGACTTCTGATAATCCTAATGGGATAAAGAGAAACACAGTAAGTCCTCTTTATGCACACTTGCTTTTATAGAGCACCAAGACATTCAAATTGATAAAGTTACTTCTTAAAAAAAACTCACCTTTTCGAGGAAATCAATAACCTGTGTTAGTAAAGAATGTAGAACCATCACAAGTCAATTTTGGAGAACACACTTTGTAATAAATACTCAGCGTGATGTTTCATTGATACATCATTTTTTCCTCGTTTTTTAGGACATTACTAACCATCCCCCAAAATTAAGGGAACATAATCGGTCACCATAAAATTGCTTTTCGATACACTTGCAACCAATTTTTTTGACCTCCTTCAGTTTCACTCCTACCATATTGTTTTACATAACTAAACTGATCTAAGAAGTATATTTTTCTCTCTCACTCTACATTTACTTCACTTCAAAAACCCACATCGCTCATTCCGTGAAAACAACCACCATACACATTCATTTGCCATGACTCCATGGCTTGGGGGTTGAAGGGAGGTATAGTGTATATATAATCTAATCTAAGTCAGTCAAAACTAAGCGGCGAAGCAATCACTTTGTTAGACCAGATCAACTCGTTAAATACACAAAGCCCAACCACTTGACCCAAAGGTAACCAATCTCGAAAATAGCGGAAAATACTACTCACCATCACACGCTCTGTTAGACCACAATCAAAGAGGGGAATGAAATATGGGGGTATGGTGTATGTATGGCTTATCCAGTCTAAGTCAGTCAAAACTAAGTAGCAAAGCAGTCACTTTGTCGGACAATATTGGCTCGTTAAATACACAAAGGCCAACTACACCACTTGGCCAAAAGGTAACCGATCTCGAGAATAGCGCAAAGAACTACTCGACATCATACGCTCCATTAGACCACAATCTAAGAGGGGAACACAATATGTGGGCCATGGTCACACGATCAAGGCCCCTATAAATAAAGACAGAGAACACCAGATAAAGCAAGTGACTTTCATTCCCAGAAAAGCACAAGTAAGAATAACAATGACTTGAGCGTCAAAACTTCTTCCTTAGGACTTTTGTAGGTACTCGATGGGGCGTGACTCGCTGAGAACTATCACTTGCTCAAAAGGAATCCCCCGTGTCAATAACTATTAAATTAATTTGATGTTTGGATTCATTTATTGTGACGAGATTTCCATAACTTTACAAACCTTTTAAAATGTATCTTGAAATAGAAATAATTAACATATGACCTTGAAAGTTATAGAAATGCAATTTTTCATAGTCGATCTTATTTAAGCGGTCTAACGAGAGACCTTCTCTTATTAATAATATTTGTGATTATCTATTTTTATGTACTTAAGGAAATAATTTTAGATTCATTTTCCATCTAACCTAATTTTATAGCCCAAATCACAAATAATTAGTTGAGGATTTTCATTTCAATTACAAAATTTAGTTTCATGTACATCAAATTAAGATAGTTCACCCACTAATTACTCGATCATCCATTTCATTCATGGGTTAAAGGTGGACGGATCATGAGTGATAGGTTATGGGGGTGATGGGTAGACCAGTGAAAAAAAAAGTGAATGGACGTGATACTTTATCCTGAGTGAATTCGACTTATTATTTTTCCTACTTATCTGTCCCAATTCAATTTCTACTCTCTCTATTCGAACTCTATTTACTTTTTTTATACCATTCTCTATCAATATTTAAGGGTATATTTGAATAAATATCTGAACAACAATATTATATTACATGATTTCTAAATATCAACTTTTTATTTACCGATATTATAAGTAAGTAAATATATTAACAGTCGAATTCACTCTACCCTCCACACCTAGGCAGTACTCTACCCTCCACACCTAGTTAAATATATAAGTAAGTAAATATATTACTGTTAACTATAGGCAGCACTCTACCCTCCACACCTAGGTCATTTAGGTTTATAAATGCCTAGTTTAATAGACAGGACTTTATGGATCTTGTTATGAATGACTGGAACCTCCAACTTACTGAATCGGGTATGTTGGGATTCTTTTTGAAACTACAGAGACTCAAAAAGGTTATCAAGGATTGGAATAATCAAAGCTTTGGTAATATACACACTAATGTGAAAGTTGCTGAAGAAAAACTTAGGCTTGCAGAAATTGATTTCGACCTTAATGGTTCAACAGCTCAGCTAATCAGATTTAAAGAGGCTAAGGCTATGTTAACTAGGTCACTAATAGAACAGAACAAATTTTGGAAGCAAAAATCAAGAATTAGGTGGCTCAAAGATGGTGATGATAATACAAGTTATTTTCATCATTCTGTCAAAGAAAGACAATCCAGACTTAGTATTACTAAGATTAAAGGCTCTAATGGGGTTTGGTTAGATAACAACAGTGACATTGAAAATGAGGCTGTTCTTTTTTATCAAAACCTTCTGTCAGAACCACAGTCAACAGCCAATGGTGATTTCTTCAGTCATTTTTTGAGCCAAATACCTTGTTTAGTTACTGATTATGATAATATTATGTTAACTAAACCAGTGGATTTGACAGAGCTTAAGGCTGCTGTATTTAATCTCAATAAAAACAGCAGTCCTGGCCCGGATGGCTACACTCCAAAATTCTACACAAAATGCTGGGATATTGTAAAAGATGATCTCCTTTTGGCAGTCAATGATTTTCTATCTGGTTCTGATATTCCTAGAGGAATTGCTGCCACTTGGATAACTATCATACCAAAAAAACATCCCCCTTCATCCTTCAATGATTTTAGGCCAATCAGTTTATCCAATGTCATTAATAAGGTTTTTTCTAAACTATTAATGGATAGGATAAAATGTTTAATGCCTAAACTGATTTCTCCCCAGCAGACGGCCTTTATGAATGGTAGAGATATATCTGATAATGTGATCTATCTTAAGGAAATGATTAGGTTTCTAGATAACAAATCTGCCTCTCCTAATTGCATCATCAAACTGGATTTAATGAAAGCTTTTGATAGGGTAAACTGGGCTTTTCTTAACAGCATACTCTTAAAATTTGGATTCCATGGCAAAACTGTGCACTGCATCATGAAGAACATAAGCCATGCTTGGTTCTCCATTTTGATCAATGGCAAACCAGTAGGATTTTTTAAACCTACAAGAGGAATTAAGCAAGGGGACCCTCTTTCTCCTTTCTTGTTTAATATCTTCACTGAGTCTTTTACTAGAAGTCTATCATTTGTATTTCAAACAGGTAAGTTGAAATATTTTGACCTGTCTCCTAGGGCTATGCCTGTATCTCACCTTAGCTATGCAGATGATACTATCATATTCATTAAAGCTACTGAGATGAGCCTCATAAGACTTAAAGCCTTTCTGTCAGTTTTTGAACAAACAACTGGACAGAAAGTGTCTTATGATAAATCAGAATTTTTCTTATCTAAACATGCTTCAGTGGCTCAGGTTAGGAGGGTAAAAAATATACTTGAAATGAAGAAGGGAATCTTCCCTTTCAAGTACCTGGGCTGTCCAATATACAGTGGTAGAACTGTGACTAGTCATTTCTTACCTGTGATTGAACTGATTGATAGAAAACTGTCCAATTGGAAAAATAAGTGGCTCTCTACTGGTGGTAAACTGACTCTCATTAAATCGTGCATATACTCTATCCCACAACACATTTGGAGTGTCATGAAGCCACCTCAGACAGTTGTTAAGAAAATGGAAAGATTGTTAGCCACATTTTTCTGGGGGAGACAGATTTAGGAAATAAAAAAGTATGGAGAAAGTGGCAACATTTGGCCTACCCCACTGACCAGAATGGATTAGGTTTTAGATCAATCAATACCATCATAGGTGCTTGCTCTTTGAAACTTTGGTGGAAATTCCAGAGAGGTGAAGCTCTATGGACTCAGTTCATATGGTCTCTTCCTCCATCATCTAGAAACTTACAGAATTGGAAGAGAATTGTATCAGTTAATGTTGTGGTTGAGTTTAACTCTAGGGTGATTGTTGGAAATGGTTGATGTAACTTCTGGACTTTAAACTGGACTGGTCATGGTCCTCTCATTGACAAGTGCCACCAGGAACTCTCTATGATTCCATTAGATTGCACGGTTCAGCACTTTACTGATAACAAATCTTTGTTCCTGCCTTCCATCTCATCTCTTATCTCTACAGATATTGAACTGATACTGCAGGAATCCAACATCAACAGTCACAGAGAAGATCGGTTGATTTGGAAACCCCATCCACAAGGAAAGTTTACTTTCAGTTCAGCTCACATGATACTCAGTCAGAACAGAAATACTTCTATCTCTCTTAGTAAGATCTGGAACCCTAGAATTCAGAAAAAGGTTTCAGTTTTTATGTGGAAGTTGTTCAATTCCTTCTTACCTTTTGATGATGTCCTCATACGTATGGGTTTCCATTTGACCTCTAAATGTATTAATTGCTATCATGCTGATGAGATTGATCATTTTTTCAACCATTGCCATTTTGCTAGGGAAGTATGGAAAAAGGTGCATGGTATGCTGGAAATTAGTGACAGATCCTTTCATAATTTATGGGATAGATTATCTTTCTACCTTTCTTTTACTGGTTTCTCTAGATTGCATACTTTTCTAATTCAAGCTATTCCTATGTATACTTGCTGGGAACTATGGAAAGCTAGGAACAGAAAAGTTTATGAAAATATTAACCCTGACCAGGATCTCATTCTGAGGGTGGTTAGGGATACTATTTTTAACACTTTCTGTGCAAAACCTTTCCATATTCATAACGATTATGATTAAGAACTTGCTTCTAAAGGGTTCTTACCTTCTTTTGATAAGAATGTTATTTCCATCCTTCCTGTTAAATGGTCTCCTACAGCTTCCCTTACCATGAATGTTGATGCTTCATGGCATATAGATGGGAGAGCAGGGATTGGGATTATAATTAGAAATAGACAGGGCACACCAGTACACATTTCCACTGTATTTGTATCTGCAAAATCTCCTCTTGAGGCTGAACTACTGGCCATAAAATAGGGCATTGTGGCTGGTTCTGCATTTCAGTATTTCATTCAAACTGACTGTTCCAATGTTGTGTCTTACATAAAGGATCCCCTAAAAGCTCCCTGGCCATTATTTGAACTATGTGATAGCATTAGATTTTCATGTTTGCACATAACATTAGGTCATATTGTGAGAGAAACTAATCAAATTGCTGATGCTTTGGCTTCATATGCATATGATAGAAAGAATTCTGAGATTCTGCACTGGGAGACTCTACCTGATAGATTTAGAGGGTTAATAAATTTGGACAAGTTGGGTGTCCCGGACCTCAGAATCCATACTCAGAATGGGTACTACTGATGCCATCCTTCTTCTTTGCAGATTTAGCATCATCTTGTGGATCTCCAGAACATTCCATTACTCATCATTCTCATACTGATCTTCAAACTGACTTTCTCATACTGATCCAGAACATTCGCATCAGAATCCAGTTCTCATCATCTATCATGCTGGTTGAGGAATTCTGCAGCCACATCTTTTGCAACTTCAGGATTTTTCATGACAACTTATCCTTTGTTCTATTAGTTGTGGTTTGTTTAGGGCCCTTAATTGAGCTTCGATTTGTCGATTCTCTAAATTGGGCTCTAACCTAGTACCCCATACTGATAAAAGGATTTCATTACATGTTCATCTATTCTTTGGGGAGGTTTAGCTCCTTTTCTGCCCTCATGCAGCTATATCCTGCATCTTCTTTTGTAACATACTTATGATCTTCTTTTGCAACATACTCATGATCAATTTTTGTAACACTAAGCCTAAATGGCTGCCAAATCTTTTGGCATTATTTATGGGACTAGGGATCCTAATAAAATATCCCTCCTCCTTCGGGTGGTCTTCATTGAAAAAAAATTGATATATTAAATTATTCATTAAAATGTGATTTACTTAGAATTTTGTGGCCGTCTTTTAAAAGACGATCTTTCCATAAATTATGAAAAAACTGGATTTCAACTGTAAATTAGAAAAATGAACAAAAAAAATTTGAGTTGCATTAATCGGGTCATAAACTTATAACTATTGCACGTTGCATAATAAATTTTTAATATTGCAACTAAAACCTTTTACATTTCTATTATTTTAATAAAACTCCATTTTCCCATAAATCTATGAAAATACAGAATTTTCCAAAACTTTTCCTTGATTTTTTGTAATTTTTGTACGTAGAAATATCAATCGTATTTCCGTTCACTCTGATTTGATTGAAATTTGAAAGCAATCTGCGATTAACTACAGCCGACGTTCAAGTGATGTTCCTTCTTATGCAATGTCAATTACCAAAAGAATGCAGGTTTCCCACCTTGCATCTTTATTGGACAAATTTTTGGACATCAAACGTGCGAAACAAATTCATGGTTTGATTCTCACCAACGGTCTTCATCATCTGACACCCATTTTGGTTAGGCAAATCGTCATTTCTGCGTGCAATTATCATCAAAGCAACATCACCCGATATGTTAAATTGATCTTGAGTCATATGCAATGTAAAGATGTTGTTCCATTGGGATACGCTATAAGATTTCTCTCCCAGCATAGCCATTCTGAAGACGCTGTGTGTTTGTATGTACAACTTCAGAGTGCTGGGGTGTTTCCTAATACATTTACTGTAGCCTCTGCGTTGAAGTCTTATGGGAAAATGGGGTATAAAACTGGCGGGGTTTCGGTTCATTCTCATGTCCATAAGTTTGGTTTCTCTGGGGTAGTTTATGTGCAAACAGCCCTTATGGATTTTTATTCGAAAACCGGAGATATGAGGACTGCCCATAAGGTGTTTGATGAAATGGATGGGAGAAATGTTGTTTCTTGGAATTCTCTGCTCTCTGGTTATGTGAAGTCTGGAGAGTTGGAGATGGCACAAAGGGTGTTTGATGAAATGCCTGATAAGGATGTTATATCGTGGAATGCGGTGTTGTTAGGTTATAGCAGGGCGTGTGAGATGAATCGCGCGTATGCTTTGTTTAGAGAGATTCCTGAGAGGAATGCTGCTTCTTGGAATGTAATGATAAGAGGGTACATTGACTCCGGGAAGATTGAATTAGCGCATAGCTTCTTGGAGGCGATGCCTCAAAGAGACAGCATTTCTTGTATTAGTCTGATATCTGCTTATTCAAAATGTGGAGATGTTGAGTCTGCCGAGAAAATATTTACTCTGGAGGGAACAAGGGATCTGCTTTTGTACAATGCAATGATCGCTTGTTATGCACAAAATGGCCGGCCTAAGGAGGCTCTCTGTCTCTATGATGAGATGATTCGATTAAACAGAATTATTCGACCTGATAATATGACATTGGTGAGTGCAATTTCAGCCTGTACACAACTAGGAGATGTAAAACGTGGGAGCACTATTGAGTCATATATTGTCGACAATGGAATCAGAATGGATGTTTATTTAGCCACGGCTTTGATTGACTTGCATACAAAATGTGGGAGCATTGATAGAGCTTATGAGTTATTCCTTGGCTTGCAGAAAAGGGATGTAGCTGCATATACTGCTATTATATTGGGTTGCGGGATAAATGGCCGAGCAAATGAGGCCATAGAGTTGTTTAAAGGCATGATCGATTCTCAAATTGCTCCTAATTTAGCTACATTCACGGGGATGTTATCTGCATGCAATCACGCTGGATTGGTTGAAGAAGGCTATAGTTGTTTTCTTTCAATGGGAAAGTATGGACTTTCCCCCACTGTCGATCATTATTCCATTATGGTTGATCTCTTAGGTAAGGCTGGTCACTTACAAGATGCTTATGAATTGATAAAGGAAATGCCAATGCAGCCACATTCTGGGGTGTGGGGAGCATTGCTTCTTGCTTGCAGTGTCCATGACAATCTCGAGCTTGGTAAGATTGCTGCCGCCCAGTGCGTCCAGTTAGAGCCCGACAGCACCGGATATTGCTCTCTGCTTGCCAATATTTATGCCTCTTCTGAGAAGTGAGGTGAGGCGAAACAGTTGAGAGAATCTGTTGGTAAAATGTGTTTCGACAAGGTTCCCGGCTGTAGTTGGATGGAACGTGGTAAACCTCTCTGAAACCTTGATTCTTCCGAGTGCAGCCCACAAATGTCTTTATTGTGGCAAATTATATACCGGTAAAGATTGCATTATCTTAGGTTACTGTACGATGAGAACTGAGAGGATAGTCGGGGTTCACATTTTCATGTTCCAAGAATTAAAAAAAACAGTTGTGGGAATGAGTTTCCGAATCCAATCTCCACCCCTCATAAGATACTAGAATGAGGAGGAGGGGACTAGATTCTACTGAGGATGATGAACCTGCCATACTTATGCTTTAAGTTTGGTCATCAGTTGCAACCAACCTAATCTTGGAACATTTCTCCATTGATGTTTCTGCAACAAATCTTATGGTGGGGTCGTTTTCGTCATGTCAAACACTAATGAGTAGGGGTGGCAAATGGGCGGACGGGTCAAATATGGGTTGGGTAAAATGGGTAAACCTGCGGGTTTCAACCCATATGTAAACTCATATGGATTTATGTATCAATTCATATGGGTAAAAGCTGCGGGTTTCAACCTATATATTGACTCATATGGGTTTATATACCAACTCATATGGGTAAACCCGCGGGTTTCAACCCATATATTGACCCATATGGGTTTATACACTAACTCATGTAGGTAAATTTGCGGTCAATCCACAAACTCAACTCGTTCAACTCATATATTTTAACTACTTATTTGACTCATTACCCATTTTACTCATTACTCATTTTATCCATGCACATACGAATTTAAAATTAGATAACCCGCTTGACCCGCGGGTTATGGGTCTATTTTGCCACCCCTACTTGAGATAATGCATCCTAGTATAGCGTATAAGGAGGGTAGAACATTTGATGTAAATTGAGCTGAACTCCATTAGTGTCAGCATCAAAAGAGAAGCAATTAAGAGAGAAGCAAAGACAATAGCCTTTTAATCCAAATTCACTGTTTTTTTTTTTGGAAAAAAATTTAATCATTCCAAAATGCAGGGAAAATGTCCAGCGGACGATTACAATGAGTGGAATTGACATCCAACCTAACTAGCATCTAAATAACTAACATATTGCAAGGATATCTAATTTACATGTCAAATAGACTGATCGTCTGTACTATTATAGATCAAAGATCCAATAAAAACTGTAACAACGCTCTCGGGGATATTAACTTGGTTCCTGCAAACAATATGACCACTAGGCAAAGAGGAGCGTTTCACGCATCAATATGACTGCGTCAAACAGGGATCTTCTACAACTGTAACACCACTTGATCCAACCACAATCTATGTTGCCCAAACTATAAACACCTTGAAAAAACACATATATGATGATCCCAGATTTATGAAACTCAAAAATAAAACCACAAACGAAATTGCGAACATACGATCTGTACAAGCAGACCGAGAACAATACATCAACATGAACAATTAAATCGAGTTATCATTATGAATACAACGATCTAATCGATCAGGTCGGAGAACAAAACTAATATGTGGAGACAAATCCCACACTTATTCAATAATAAAAAATATAAATTAAAATAAATTGTTGATGGAAAAACCTTGAATAAGAATGGATGGGGCTCAGAGAGGGCTCGGCTTGAAGAAGGGTTAGATCACAATCCAAATTCATTGTTTGGTAAGTAATTTATGTGTGTTTTTTAAAATGTATATCCTAAAAATGTGTAAACAATTTAGCCCCTTTCCCAAGGGGAAAACATCATTTAATGACATAAATAAGGAATGTTATCTTTACTATACAAATTTAAAAAATATTGTTCTTGATTGTTGTTAAAAAGTAAGTAGTACCAGACAGACTGTTTGCTCTAATATCACTATTAGAAAAAGAATATTGAAGCATCATGCGATATAATTAATTAAAATATTAGAATTAAATTTGTTTATAAGTTCTGTCTTACATTTAAATTTAAAAAATTAATTTTATTTAAAATATAAAATTTAAGTTATCTTGAAAAATTATATGAGATAATTAGAACTCGTTAAATATTAAATACAATAAAATTTGATTATTTTTATAATATTGCATCTAAATTATTTTTAAATAGTTATTTACATGTTGAGATTCATTTTAAATAGCTATCATAATTATATGTATCTCATTGCAATAAATAAAAGTACATATCAAATTACCTTATTAGTCTCACTAATTATAAAATGTCATCATTTAACAGTTAGTCGGTCTGAAACAATACTTTGTCATGTATAGATTAATAAATAATATGCATACATATTTATATCAGAAGTACTCTACTAATGTATTAAAAAAAGTGAACATATTGTTATTCAGATGGTGTGTTTCTTTAAATTTTCTTTAGTGTAATATATATATATATATATATTACACTACAATGAGATATTTAGGGTTTTAATTATATCTTAAGAAGTTATATATTTTAACAAGTTATGACTGATTATATAAAGTAAATAATTAAAATCAATAACATATTATAATATTAGTATAAGTTGTGATTGAGTATTAGTATGTTATTTTTAGACAATTTAGGTTCAGATTAGTCAAATTGACTTCAATATCCCCGGTTGACAGCACCATCCAAAAAGCAAATAATTTCTATTATATGGTGTTTGGAAGAGCAATGCTTAGACCATGTATAATGGTGAACCCGTTCTTGTGGTTTCAGTTAATTAAATATTCAGTCTCTTTCTTCCACTTCATCAACTAATACCACTCTTTTTTTTATCTCCACAATGATTGAAACCACTATAAAATTACTTTATATAAGGACCCCACTTAATTTTCTCTATGCTACTCATTAATTTAACCTTTAATATTTAATTTAAATAAATTTGCCTACCCAAAATAAATTGAAACGTGAAATTTAATACTCCCTCCGTCCCAGGGGAATCTGTACACTTTCATTTTATTGTTGTCAAAGGAAAATATGCACACTTTCGTTTTTAAGAAACTTTTAATATGTTAAATGATAAATTTACCCTTGAAAAATAAAAAAAATTACATCAATCCTTATCCTATCCCCAAACCTACCAATCATTTTCTTCAATTCTAACAACTCATTTACATCCACTTACTTCTCCATCATCAATCTTTCCCATTTGCGCCACCACCAAGCTCCCAAATTTATTCCACCACCAAGCTCCAATAACAAACTCAATTCAAACTCCATTTACAAACCCCATTTACAGCGCAACTATACTCCATTTACATAACCCATTTTACAGCACCACCAAATTACAGACCTCATTTACAACATCACCACCCTAAAGACGGGGACCTTGAGAAGACGGGGACCCATTTACAGCACCACCACCGCAAAGACTGAGACTGTGAAGACTGATACTTCGAAGATGGAGAGAGGAGAAGAGATGAGGTAGAGGCGGAGATATGTGGCGGAGATAAGAGGTGGCGGAGGAGAGGTGAGGAGATGAGGCAGACAGGAGGTGGCAGAGAGAGGAGGTGAGGTGGTGGTGGAGGAAGGGAGAAGCGAGAAGCGAGGAGGTGAGGCGGCGGTGAAAGAGGAGAGGTGAGGAGGCGGAGAAAGGGAAGAAGCAGATCTGAAAAGAGGAAGAAGCAGGAAGAAAGACACAGAAAGAAAGTGAAGAAGACAAGGGTGTTTTGGTCATTTTCACATTTCTCAAATTAAAAAGAAAGACTTTCTCTTTCTGCATGTTGCGCTGGGACGGGGGAGTAATACAACTTACTTTATAAATATATTTTTGGTTTTTAAAATTAATTTTAAAATTTCAATTCATTTTTATTAAATTTCAAATGTAAAACAAATATTAAATTTCTTTTAAAAAAAGTAAATTTTGGGAAAAACCATTTGAACATGTGGTTCAATCAAATGGTGACACATGTCCAAACAAGGAAAATCAAAAGAATGGAAACGGTTGGGACATGCAGCACGTGGGTGTGTGTTAGAGCAAGGGAGGGACTTGGGGTGTTTCAGTAATTTGAAAACACAACCCGGTTTCAATTTTTTTGAAACCACATTGAAACCCCCCCCCTATTGTGAGATTTCATGGTTTCAGTGTGTTTTCATTTTACAACTAAAACCACTTTGAAACCCCCCACTGCACATGCTCGTACACTGAAAGAAGTTAAGTTGGTGTATACTTGATGAGTGAGTTCTGTTATGATTCAATGCTCTTTCACTTTTGCCACTAATTATAATTTGATTAGTAAATACTACTCCCTTTGTCCCTGTTCAACCTGCAATTTAACTATTCATTTACTCAAAACTTCTTAACTTTGATTTCAAAATTGAATAGGTGTATAAGTATAAATATTACTGAGTGATATCTTGATAGATTCGTTATAAAATATATTTTCATAATATCAACTTTTTCCAATTTTTAATTGTCCTTAATAAAATATATTAAGGATCAAATATTTTTTGAGTCAATTGCTGAAAGTCAAAGTGTGCAGTTTGAATTGGGACATAGGGAGTACTCATAGATTACCTTCACTATCGAATTGGTTGTGCCTTGGACTCTCTCTCACTCTCTCTAAGTTTTTCTCTGCCCTCTCTCTTCTCCTAAAAACAAAAACCCTAGTTTGCTTTAGGGGGGCCGCCGCCACACCACCACCTTTCTCCGGTGGCCCCTCACCAAAATCCCACCCTTCCCAACCCCCATACACCCATACCATTCTTCCCCCCGAAGATTTAAACTACAGACGTAAATAGTTGTGACAGTGGTTCCACCTGGGTCGTCGAAGCTGATGTTATCGTGGTCGTCGTGGTTCTGCCGTGGTTGGCGTAGGCTTTTCCACCGTGGTCAGGTTTTAGTTGTGGCTGGGTTTCAGCTGTGGCCGTGGCTGGGGTTTTCGCTCGGCAAAAATTTGCAACTCGGTGGACATGGTGGTGACTCTGCAACTCGGCGCAAATCCGCATGGCGACTCT
This sequence comes from Rubia peregrina, assembly GCA_032355705.1. Classification (NCBI taxonomy): domain Eukaryota; kingdom Viridiplantae; phylum Streptophyta; class Magnoliopsida; order Gentianales; family Rubiaceae; genus Rubia; species Rubia peregrina. Next base: position 4,671,318 of record JAULKK010000009.1, read on the forward strand.
GCAAACACTGGTGGAGACCGAGGTGAAGCTCTGCAACTCGGCGTAATCGGCGAGGTGGCCAGATCTGTTTCGTCGGTCGCTGCAACTCGGCCCAACTCAGCCCAAACCGGCACAATAAAATGCAACGAGAGGCAACTCAGACCGAGTCAGTGCAACTCAGTCTGAGTCAGGGCTAAGTCAGCACCAAGACAGAGGACTCAACTCCACTCAGCCAGATTTTTGGATTTTCGGAGGCCAACAACTCTTCAGGACTCTATTTTTGGAACCAACATCATCGTAACAACGATAGGTATACTCGATTTTAATGATACGAAGGTGTTATTTTTATTGATATATGTTGGATGGCGAAAAACATGAGTTTGAAGTTTAGTTACAATTTGGAGACAAAAATTTTGGATGGTAAAACATAGATTTATGGTGGTTTCTCTGGTAGTGGAAATGGGCATGGGGGTTCTGCTCCATTTTGTTTTATTATTTGAATTTTTATTTTTCTTATTTGTTGGGTGGGAGGCAATTAATTATGAACTATTTCTATTTTTGCACCTTTTTCCTTCTGTTTTTTTGGCTTTCTTTGGTCTTCCCGTTTACTCCAAAAAAGGGTTCTGAGCTACAGTGGTTTTTTTTTATTTCAGTATCGGGTAGAAATTATCTTTGTCAATGTTAATTTTTCGAGTAGCCTGAATCTAAAAAATTTGATTGACTTCAAATTTGATATCCAAAGAGAGGGTTAGGACAAATCCAAGTCAAGGTCGTTAAATCAACGGACTGTTGGCGATACGGCTCTTTCTGAAGATTTAATTAAATTTGTAGACTTGTTCCATTAGATTTTTTAGGCCAATTTAATTGTTCATTCAATTTAATTGTTCCTTTTTAACTTTTGGGGTCAAGTTAGAGATATTTCAATGCACTCTAAGTGGTTTCTATACACGGACGAAAAACACTTTTTGGCAATGAAAATGACTGATTTTAGTCTCCTAGTTTAAGGGAAAATGATCTTCACTTAAATGGAGACGAGCCGGACTTTTAGCTGGAGTGATTCATTGATTTTGTTTTCATTGCCTTAATCTTTGATCGGAAGTGTGGATGGAACTGTTTCTGTGCGTCTATCTGATTCTTCATTGTGATTGCTCCTGGTGTTAGTCTTAGGTCGTACTAATGTGACTACACTAAAGCTTTTCAATGGTAACTATCCTTATTTGCCCTTTTCAAATTCCACATTGGCCTTTGCATAGTAGTATATCATCCATTAGTGCCTTTGTGTATCCCTCTTGTAGCCATTTGATACCTTAGTTTTGAATTGTACTATCTACTTAGCATCTCAAATGTAAGCCTTTGGGCACCGCAACTTGATGTAAGCCTTTGGGCACCGCGAATTGATGTAAGCCTTCGGGCACCGCAACTTGATGTAAGCCTTCGGGCACTACGACTTGATGTAAACCTTCAGACATTGCTTGATATAAGCCATTTTTTAACAATAGTTGATCTTTAATAGAAAAAGGGTCGAAAATCCTATAAACCCGATTACTTTAAAAAAAGATTACCTTCACTACTTTTTTTTCTAAGCAAACCACCACAGTGGGAGGTGAGCAAATGGACCAGTTTAATACTCTCTGTCTCGTCTCAAATTGAATAACAATCATTATCACGCTGCTCATGAAATCAAAAAATTTATATGATGGGAAATTTTATATGTTAAGATGTTGGCACAATCACATATTAACATGTGTTAATTTTTTTTATTTTTCCATAAAAATAGTTGAACATCAAGTAGTGGTTGAATTTTTGGACACATGGCAATATATGATTGGGTCATCACCTTAACATACAAAATTCCTAACATATAAATTTTCTCCTCAAGAAACAAGTTTCAACGTTAATATGTTTAACTACGTACAATAACGGTAAATAAAAAATTAATATTTAAAAACTTTTTGTTACAATAAATTTTAATATATTACATATGATAATATTGTGAATCATTTATTTATTCAAATATGCGGTCAAATTTTGATAGAGAATAGTGTCCAAAAAAGCCAAGTGTGAAATTTGAGGTGGGACGGAAGGAGTATGAACATTGATTTCTTTCATTGCAGAGATTCTCTCCGACCTCCGGTCTCTGCCAAAAAATCCCAAAGGGCCCATCTTGAGCCTTTGAACTAGGACTAGGAGAGCCATATCTTGTGGAAACAATGCAAAAAAATTATCACCTCGAGGGAGTGATTATCCTTAGGGATTAACATCATGTAGAGATGGCAGTAGGGCGGGTTTTGGTGGAGATCCGCCCCGCATCATCCCCAATGGGGCGGGTATGGATGTAGTTTTCGTGGGGTGGGGCGGGTATAGGTGATGTGCACCATTAAACATGCGTTAGCTAATGCATTTGACACATTTATTATCATCTTTTCTTTGGTGGATTGCTAGTTTTAGTTAGGTCTACATGAAAAAGGGTTTAGGCGACCATTATTGGTTTTCTTGTCTAAATCCTAAGTTTTGTAGACTTAATTGAAGCTAATGGACACTTTGTATTCACGGACACTTTGTATTCACAGACACCTAGAACTTCCTTTTTTTTATCTCATTAGTAGGTTGCTCGTGAGTACTTTTCATCATTTTGTAGAAGGTCATCAACGAGAGTGGTAGTAGATATTTGAAGGTCATTCGCAATGATGGTAGAAGATATCGAAGGCCATTCGCAAGGATTGTAGTAGATTGAAGGTCACAGATTCCAAAGCATGGTAGTAGATGGAATTGAGCCCAAGAAAGGAGAATTCAAAGTTCAAGAAGGCCAAAGAAGAAACGGAGGGATCGTTATCTAAAGTTGCACAGAGTTCTGGGAAAGATTTAAGGAGAATCATCCTATGAGGGTGGAACCAGTGGATTCTTCTTCTTGAGCATTGTAAAATCGACTACAAGAACTCCCAAATCAAATCAACGGGTCACCCGTAACGAAGAAAACAATTCAGCCGACCAGATCAGCCACAACGAGCACAGAACAACACAGAACACACTAGGCCGGCACGAGAGCCTCACCTAGCACAACCCATATCACTCAACATGGCTCGTGTCAGGGGTCCACCAAGAGTCATGCCAAGCCTCAGGACGGGTCGTGCCAACTCGTGCTGGCCATGTGTCTTTGTCTTCTTTTCACTCCAAATTTGGCTAAGTATGGGTGTGAAATGTACCGTTTCACATGGTATGTGCCGTTCCAAGTCACCAATGCCAAAACCAGCCGATGAGGTACGAGGAACGACACATCCCGTGCTGATATACTGAGCAAAATGAGGTTCCAGCCGATGGGACATGTCAAACGACGTGGAAAGCGGATCAGAATGAGCAAAAATGAAGTGTCGGACAACGGCCCATGCTGGTTGGCACGAGGCTGGTACTTTATCGGCACGAGGGGGTCTCGGCCGGCACGGAGCGTGCCATATCCCACCCCCGTGTTGGTTGCGGTTGCTAGGGTTTTAGCCATTTTGGGCCTATTCTAATTCCCTACTACTATATATATAGTCCTATGTATACTAGGGTTTACATTTATGCTCATTTTTAGATCTCAAGAGTAGGTTAGAGAGAGAAAATACTCTTCCTTCTCTCTAGGTTCTTTTTTTCATCTTTTTATTTTTATTTTTCTTAAAAGTGTTGAATCTAATGAAATACTTGGGTTCAATGCTTAGTGAGTAGGGATTTTACTTGGGGATAGTATTTGTATTCATGTTTTGATGTTCATTTTGTGAGATTTGATAGATCAACCTATTCTCTGTGCTTTTGTATTATTATGTTGGCTTGTTCTTAATATTCTTGTGAATTGCATGATTCTCA
>JAULKK010000009.1:4680505-4692011 GCA_032355705.1 Rubia peregrina
CATCCTCTCGTTATAACGACCTCTACCGTATGGACCGGGATCATCAAATGCCCCAAGAAAGCTATATTTTGATTTAATTAGGTAATGGTAGATGACACTAAAATTGTAGAAGGGTATGCATGACTCTGATAGCAGAATGAACCGCTCATTGTTAAAATCCAGCAAAGCATTAGCAAGAAGTCTCCTCTCTGCATCACACAGATTCATCTTTCCCCACTGCGTCTCCTGTCATGGAAATCCCAAAATGAGCATTGAAGCTAAATTTAGTTGACGGCACAATTCCCTAAAACGTCAATCAAATGCCAAGAAACAGGAAGTTCCTCACTGCCGAACAAATATACATCAATCATACTAATGGACTGAACAAAGGGTAAAAGGCAACATTAGCATACTCCGTTTCCAAAAGGACACGAAAATACACTTATGTAAAACAACTAGAGAGATAACAAGATGCCCTCATCATGTTCTCATTAATTTCTAATCAAGAAATTTGAGAGATTAAAGGAAGAAACTACAGAACAATGAAGCAGCCATAACTAGAACTTAAAAAACACATTTCAAAGGTGATAAACAGTTTCAAAGTAGACTACACAGAGGGCAAAAGAAGCAAACTTGTCAGCCTCTTTTTCTCTTCAAGCATCAACCATTTTAAAATTGTATTATCAAAACAAACATATTAAGAAGGATATAAGTTAATTAAGTTTATCATTAGTCAAATCTCCTCACTAACTCATTCAAAGTTACAGTGAAAACGTGAACCATGTATTCAGGTTATATGCTAGACTACTTAAGATCAGATGTTAAACAGCCAGTTAAAGAACACTCCAGTATGCTATAATCTTAGAGATAGTCATAACTGCTTAACAGCTCACCCGAAGGTGTTCAAAAACTCACTGTGTATCCCCTACACACTTAATATTAGTCATTGAAATAGTCTTTTTTACAAATTCGGAGTCAGCATTGCTGCTTAGCATGGAACCAAACAGCACTGTAAATTATACTTGTGTTTCAAAGAAGAAAATGGCCTACAGTATGCCTTCAAACACAATGTTTGAGACTTAACATTTAATTTAATGTCCCATAGTGTCCAATGTGTCATCCATAAAAGGTTAAAACCCTAGACTGAACATCAGTTCCAAACATCTCATCTTCTTGAGAAGAAGCTATAATTCAGCTTATATCATTTAAAAACCAGCCCTACATACGACCACACCCACCGCCCCCTTCCCACCCTCCAACCCACCACCACCCGGGGACAAGAAGAAGGAATAGATGTTCAACACAATGTCAGGAAAAGATGACATGGGAAGTTTTGGATGGAGTAGGAGTTCCAAAGTGACACATTGGTACACGCTCATTCAAAATCTATTTGTTAGACTTGATTCAGAAGAAAGGATCTAGAAGTCAATGTAGAACAAAATCCAAGAACCATTTTCACCAGTGTAAAGAAATGAATTGTATCTGACATTTGAATACATCATTGTTCACATTCTTGTAGCAATCATAATTAACAGCAAAATGGGCACAGCCTAATAAAAGATCAAGCTTGCATCAGCTGAAAGCAGAAACGTTGGCACTGGCTCCCCTAGCTAAAAGGCTCAAAACTTAAGCAAGATTGCTGATTCAACAGACATATGTTTCATAAGTCCAAATTTTGCAACATCAACTATCACAGTGAGCATACCTGACTGGGGATTTGCTGCTTGTAGAAAACAGATGACGAGCTGAAATGTGCTTCAAATGAGGGTGCAGAATGAATATAAATCGAATAAAATCCCTCATGTCCCTTGAAAAACCTCTCCCAGAGAGGTGCTAGAGGCAATGGCCCCTTACACAAGAACATAAAGGCAACCTTTGGAACCCTATTGAAGGGATACTTCTTTACTCGGGGCACCATGGTTGCCCTCCAAAACAGCTCTTGATCAGTCATTTGGTGAAAAAATCGGGAAGGCGGTTTTATCCAACGATCTAAACTATAGGGTTCTTGATCAACACAAGGAAGTAAACCAAGACTCCCAGTACCCACTACATTACCACTTCCATAATGTCTGATCACATATATACTAACCACAGAAAAGAAGAAACACAATCCCAAAAGCAGCACTAGCAACTGCAGCAGCCTTTGAGGTAAAGCCCTAGCTTGATTTACCCTATTTCCACTACCAACATCTTTACCACTCTCCATTGACAGAGTACATAATTTTCACCTCTAAATTAGAACACAAAAAGGATCAAATAATCAAGACAGCAGAATTAATCTTAGATTCAGCTTGTAGAGGTGTGGAAGCCAAATTAATCTTAGATTTTATCCTCAGTGTTTTTATCTCTCTAACTTGATTATTGTCCACTATTCAGCTTGTAGAGGTGTGAAAGCAAAATTAATCTTAGATTCTATCCTCAGTGTTTTGATCTCTATAACTTGATTCTGGTCCACTTCAATCCAACCTTGGTATGAATCTCCTTACAAAAACTCTAAATTATGAAATTTTAGATATTTGACGAAATGAGGGATCTAGCTATACCCTAGTAATTCTCATGAAAATTGATCAACTAGCACTCGGGATTGCTCAATTCTCAAGATAAGTAAAGCTAACTAGCCCGCAAGATTGGTTCACAAATCGAATGGTATTGATACTTAATTAACCCGCAGGATTAACCAACAATGAAGACGCTCGCAAGCAATGAGTATTACTCAAAAATTCTGAATTTATGATTGATAAAAAAGTGTTCATTAGCTCGCCCATCCCCCTCTTTGTATAGGGTGGATTTCAAACCAAAACCCCTAATTATAACTTGAAACTAAATCAAATTATGACATCTTTAAGAAGCTAAAACTATATCTAACTAGAATTTCTAAAATAAACCCTATTATACTCAAATTCTTCAAGAAATAAGCGTGAAGAATATTACCTCATCTTATGTTACCAAATCTAATTCTCATCATAATAAAACTCCAAATTTTTTACTCTTCACTAGCCTACATGGTTGAGTTATTGGACTAAAATAAAATAATGTTACAATAGTTTACAAATATCACACTACCTCGTTAAAAACCGAATGGGAAAAGTATAATTTTCTTCACAATGTCTTCAGTTAATCGACAAGCTAGAATAATTAATCCAAGCCCTAGCCGGCTTATTCTTGAATTCTTCATCATGAAGTTGATCCATTAAAGCATTCAATGCGGCATCTATAACCTTTGTTGTTGACCTTATCATCGGTCCAGCCATGTCACTTAGAGGATCCCGAACATAACCCTTAAATGTTTGATCATGTTGTGGAATGTCTTCATTTATGGTGGTAATCGTTTTGGCATCTCCATCATTCCCTCCGTGGTCGAAAGGTTTCTCCCTCGAAACTTAATCGTCTTCAAAGGTAAATAGAGATAAACCAGCAACATTGAAGGTATTACTAACACCATAATCTCTAGATACATCATTCTTGTAAGCATTATCATTCACACTCTCCAACAGTTTAAAAGAACCATCAACACGCGGACTTAGTTTATATTTCCGAGCATTCGAAAACCTCTCCTTCCGCAAATGCAACCATACCCAATCTCCCTCCATGAAACTCATCAACCTACGTCTCTGATTGGCTCGATCAGCGTTCTAATCATTTGTCCTTTCAATCGTCAATCGTACCTTCTCATGCAATCCCTTCACAAAATCTGCCTTCTTTTCTCCATCCAAATCTCACACCTGTTTATAATTCAAAGGAAGTAAATCAAGAGGTGTATTTGGTAAAAACAATTCATAAACAATCTAAAATAGAGGTAAAGAAGTAGTAGAATGAACAGTGAGATCGTGAGCAAACTCTGCAATCGGAATGCACGCTTCTTAATTCTTCAATTTTTTCTGAACTAGAGCATGCAGAAGTGCTCCTAATGTGCAATTGGTGACCTCTGTTTGTCCATCAGTTTGCGAATGACTTGTCGTAGAAAACATCAATTTCATCTCTAACTTGCACCACAAAGTATTCCAAAAGTAGGACAAAAAATTGCATCCCGATCAGACACTATAGACGAAGGGATACCATGCAATCGGACCACTTCTTTTAAAAATAAATCTGCGACATGTTTTGCGTCATCTATCTTCCTACAAGGAATAAAATGTTCCATCTTTGAAAATTGATCAACAACCGAAAAGATAGAATCATTACCTAATTGGGATCGTGGTAATCCGAGAACGAAATCCATAGAAATATCAACTCAAGGATGTGTAGGAACAGGTAAAGAAGTATATAACCCATGAGGCTTAGTTTTTTACTTCTCCTTCAAACAATCAATACAATTCCTTCAAATCCTATCAATGGAAAGTGCCACTTTCATCCAAAAGATGTGTTCTCGCAACAAATTATAAGTTTTTAATGCACCAAAATATCCCATTAAACCACCTAATAAGCTTCTCTAACAAGTAATTCACGCATAGAATACTGAGGAACACATAACCTATAATTCATAAATAAGAAACCACCATGCCAAAAATTTTTATCATAAGCACTGTTTTCACATGCAACATAAATAGATGAAAAATCAGGATTAGTTGTATATAATTCTCGCACAAATGAAAACCCTAACATAATGCATTCCAATAAGGTAAGCAAAACATGTCTACGACTCAAAGCATTAGCAACAACATTTTCTTTACCCTTATTGTATCAACATTTTCTTTACCCTTATTGTATCGCAACACATAAGGAAAAGATTCAATAAAACTAGGCCACTTAGCATGACGCTTATTCAACTTCATCTGACTCTTCGCATATTTCAATGACTCATGATCACTATGAATAACAAATTCTTTATGCAAAAAATAATGTTTCCAAGTCTCTAATGCGTGCACAATTGCATAGAATTTTTTATCATAAACAGAAGAATTCAGAGCACCGCCATTTAGCTTTTCACTGAAGTAAGCTATAGGTCGATTCTATTGCATTAAAACAACACCAATACCAACACCAGAACCATCACAATGAATCTCAAAAGTACCAATAAAATCAAGTAAAGCAAGCATACGAGCATTACATAATGGTACTTACAATTCATTAAATGCATTCTCTTGAGCATCACCCCATACAAATTTCACATCCTTTTTAACTAGTTCATTTAAAGGTACAACAATAGATGAAAAATCACGCATAAACCTTATATAAAAACTAGCTAAACCATGAAAAGAACGTACCTGATTGGCGTTGGTAGGTCTCGGCCAAATCTTAATAGCCTCAATTTTGGTTTCGTCGACTTTTATTCCCTCCTTAGAGACCAAAAAACTGAGAAATACTACTTTCGAAGCACAAAAAGTACACTTCTTGATGTTTGCATACAAGTTAGACTCACGGAGTACAAGTAAAACAGATTTCACATGCTCAATATTCTCATCAGTAAACTTAGAATAGATCAAAATATCATCAAAGTAAATCACAACAAATCGACCAATAAACTTTCTAAAAACATGATTCATCAACCACATAAAAGTACTAGGTGCATTGGTTAATCCGAAAGGCATACCAATCTATGCACATAACCCAAACCCAGTTTTAAATGCATCTTTCCATTCATCACCCTTCCTAATTCGAATCTGTGATAACCCTGAGTCAAATTAAATTTAGTATAAATCACAAATCTGTGCAAATCTTCAAGCATATCATCTAAACTAGGGATAGAATGATGATACTTGACAGTAATATTGTTATTAGCAGGATAATCAATACACATTCTCCAAGTTTTATCTTTCTTAAAATTAAATTGACAGGCACAACACAAGGACTTAAAGATTGAAGCACATGACCTTTTTGAAGTAAATCCTCAACTTGTCATTGTAGTTACTCAGTCTCCTCGGGGTTCGTCTTATACGCTAGTCAATTAGGTATAACCAAACCCAGAATCAAGTCAATCTAATGTGCAATGCCTTGCAATGGTGGTAATCCATGGGGTAAGGCATCCAGAAAGACATCCTCAAATCCATGCAACATCTTAGCAAACCGTGGAGGAACATGCACGGGTATATCTTCATTGGCGAAATAACTCTCTTTAAAATGTAAAATTAATACATGCGAATGATTAGAAAAGGCATGATTCACGTCCCTAATATATACATAAAATAATTTTCCAAATTCAATTGTCGATTCACGTTTCATCATAAAAATCAATGGCGAGGGAATAAGATGTGAAGATAAAACCTTTCGCGACTTTTCATAACCACTCGAAATCTTACCTGACTTACCTGGATCGGCCACCCCTCAATTTGGTTGAAAATCATAGGGTTTTTTCCTCCATTTATGCTTCATGGGTCGATCACCTTCAAACCCTTGCTAGGGTTTTGTTCGGCCACTTCTAGCTCAGTCGCAAATTTTTCTTTATCATTTTTCATACTCCTTTGGGCCTCAATAACTTCCACTGGAGATAATGGAGTTAATGTATACCTTGTTCTATCCTTAATCAGAGTTATCTTATTAGTTTAACCATCATGCATAGATTTACGATCAAACTTCCATGGTCTCCCTAATAAAATATTACTAGCTTCCATAAGTACAACATCACATAAGATATAGTCATGATATTTTTCGATCTTAAAGTTAACCATACATTGTTTATTAACCTTAATATCACCACTACCATTTAACCAAATGAGCTTATAAGGTGATGAATGAGTAGTAACAGGCAACGACAATGATTTAACAAGAAGATTGGAAATAGTATTAGCACAATATCCTCCATCAATAATCAGTAAACAATTCTTACATTTCACAAGGAAACAAGTATGAAATATATTAATTCTTCGTACCTGGATTTCAGCCACTTGAGAGTTCAAAGCTCTTAATGTTACGAAGTTACCTTGTGTTTCTAGACCTTGTTCACCTTGATCATTTATGATGATCTCTTCATCTACCTATTCTTTTCCACTCTCATAGAGATGTGGCATATCAGCACATTCATTTTCTTCATCGCCTTCCTCAATGGTTGCTAAAACTAGAGCACGTGGACAATAACTACGAACATGTCCTCTTTATTTACAATGAAAACAAGTAGGAGTGTTAACTGAAACAGAATTTGATGAAGATGCGGGAGAATTACTTGAATTCCTCGAAGACTATTGGTTTGAAGTATGTGGAACCATTCTTCTATCAGTGGAATTGTAAGTCAAACTGGAGTAGGTTTAGACTGAACCTCGGCCTCCCATTGGTGCACCTCTACCTTGGCCCGAACTAGGGTTTCCGGAGTCAAATCCTAATCTTTGACTGGAAAATATGAATTGTTGCTTCTTTGGGTGCATTGTACTCTCAACCAAACTTCATTTCATCAATAAATCATCCATGGATATGTGATTTTGAAGCTTGACTGGCTTTTGATGGTTCTCACGCAGCCCTTCAATGAATCAATTTTTGATGAATGCGTCGTCTTCTTTCATTCCAACCCTTCTTATGGTCAACTCGAGATCTTTCTAGTATTCATCAAATGTGAAATTACCTTTCTTCATATTGGCCAGATAAGAATGTTATTCCATCAGATAAGTAGGCATAACATGTCAATGGCAAAACTCGGTCTTCAATCTTTCCCAGGTGAAGATCGGTCTCTTCCCAAAAAAAATTCTCTTTAATTTTATATTTTCCCACCATTCAGCCGCATAGTGAGTGAAGGAATATTGCACCACATTAACACATTAACATTTTCTTTCTCCCGATAGTTGTTGAGATCAAATAAATTCTCAATCTGTCACTTTTAACCAAGACACTTCACCAGATTGTGTTGACCATCGAATCAAGGGATATCATACTTCAACCCCTATGAACAAATTCATGAGGTTCATCCCTCACGGCCATGGATGGTGGAGTAGGTGGTTCCAAGCTGTCAGCTTTTTCACCAATCTCTGTACCTCACTAATAAGTGCATTTAATGTGATAGTAAAGCGATCTGAATCAACGTGTTCATTGGGTTTGATAAGATGTCGCTCCCAACTGTGTGGTGTCTCATCTCATGTCTGTTCACCACACCTACTATTGGACATGTTCGTCAATGGCACATTGTTGGGATCTCTAACAAAAGGCGGGATGAATGGATTATCGTCCGCCATCTCCGCTAAGCTGCTAAGGAAATAAATGGTTAGTAATAAAATTTGTCCCCCCCCCCTTCCCTTTGTTTAGTAAGGTCACTCACCAAGTTTTAGCACTCACAACTCACAAGGCGAAGGCTAATATGAGGGCAATCGATCAATTCACCGCAAATTCAAAGCAATATAGGAGAAAAGTACTACATATCCTAAATCAAAATTTAAAAATATATAAACTCAAAATTGTGCTCTAAGATCTGGAATTCAAAATTTTATAAAGAATAAGGAACAATACGTAATTTAAATGGCACTAATCAGAGCTATGATGAAGAAGTTATGATCAAAACAAGAATATTTTTATATAGGCGACAAATAAGTTCCGAAAACTGAATTAAATTTTCCAAAACCAATTTAGATTAGCTATCCTAACCCTAATCCTTCCTTCAAAAATATTTTTGGGTCTTACTGGCTGCCCAAAATAAAATTTCTGCTCTAATTCCCACGCCCAAACTCAATTGAACTCCCTTTTCCTATTCCGATTAGTATTTTGTTTCCTTTTCCTTTTTCAAATCAGATTTCCTTCTTTTCTTCTTTCCTTTTTCGAATCAGATTTCCTTCTTTTCTTCTTTCCTTTTCAGCTATAAATTTGACTCTTACTCAAAATAAATTACTCAAAATCAGGTTCTTATTCCCCAAGTAATTCCAACCGTGTGCAATTTCCAAATTTACAAAAATTGCAAAACAGCCCCAAAATTCCAATTTTAAACCATGGTTTCCCGATTTCAAAACCCAAAATCAGCTCTTCTTTGTTTTGATTTTTAAAAGTTTGGAACCCAAAATCGCCTATATAAAACTTGGAATAAGAAATATGCGACAACTTCCTCTATATTCAAATGAATTTTGAGGTATTCAAGATCGTAAGGATAAAAAATATGACACTATATCTGGAAAGACACAAAAGACTCTATTATTTTTTATTTTTTTTGTGTATAAGGTGTAATCAAGAATCAAAGAACAATTTTATATTACGGAATCAAAGAACGATAAAGAAAACAAATAGGATTATGAGCATGCAATAATTCTTTAGAAGAGTGGACGAAAAATATCGCAAGCACATAAACTGTATAAGCTACCTAAAAACTATGAAACTGATAGGGGAGGTGAAGGCGAATAATACTTGTTAATACTCAGACCCTTCGACGTCCTCCTGACTCAGTTGATGAAGTTGGAGGCGGAAAGTAATACCAAAGTATTCTAACTCTCAGACCCTTCGATGTTCTTCGACTCTAGATTCAATCCTCCTGCTAAGAAAGATCAAACAAAAATAGTTAAAATATAACACGAATGAGTTCATAAATTTAGCACAAAATTTTAGGAAAAAATTAAACAAGAACTTGAAACCTCTGAAGATTTTAGGCCACAAGTATCTTTCGTTTTGTGTTGATACCAAATGATATGAATCTCCTTGTAAAAACTCTGGATTGGAGAATTTTAGATCTTTGACAAAATGAGGGATCTCGCTAAACCCTAGAAAGTCACGTAAAAATTGATCAACTAACCCTCGGGATTGCTCAATTCTCGAGATAAGTGAAGCTAACTAGCCTGCAACATTATTTCACAAATCGAATGGTATTGATACTTAATTAACCCGTAGGATTAAGCAACAATGAAGACGCTCGCAAGCAATGAGTATAACTAAAAAATTCTAAATATATGATTGATAGAAGGTGTTCAATAGCTCGGACATTCCCCATTTTGTATAGGGTGGATTTCGAACCAAAAACCCTAATTAGAATTGGGAACTAAACCTACTTATGGCAAGTTTAAGAAGCTAAAACCATATCCAACTAGAATTCCTAAAATAAACCTTATTATACTCGAATTCATCAAGAAATAATCTTTAAGAATATTACCTTATCTAATGTTACCAAATCTAATTATAAACATAATAAAACTCCATATTTTTGAAACCCTAATGAGATGGGTCAAAAATATTAACTCTTCAAAAGTCCACATGGCCGAGTTATTAGGTTGAAATAAAATAATGTTACAATAGTTTACAAAGATCACACTACCTCGTTAAAAACCCAGTGGGAAAAAAGTATAGTGTTCTTCACAATGTCTTCAGTTAATCGACAAGCTTGAATAATTAATCCAAGCCCTAGTCGACTTATTCTTGAATTCTTCATCATGAAGTTGATCCATCAAAGCATTCTTGAACTTTTCATCGGTCCAGTCATGTCAGTTAGAGGATCTCGAACATAACCCTTGAATGTTTGATCAAGTCATGGAATGTCTTCATTTATAGTGGTAGTCGTCTTGGCATCTCCATCAATATGTTTTGTTTTGTTGAGCGTTAGATAGCCACTGTTTTCTAGTGTTTTGAGTTGCAATATGCATTTTTTGAGATTTGGTTATGAAGAGTCCCCTTGTTATTACAACAAACTTGTTGAATGTTCTTCTTGAAGTACGAGGTGCATTAGTTTGCTTAGATGTTGCACCTGTTATTATCCAACGTGTACTTGTTAGTTGTACCGTGAATGACCTTTTTTGATTCATTGTTGATTGTTCTTTTTGAATTACGACGTGCATCCATTTGCATCTGTTAGTATTCAGTGTGTACTAGTCAGTTGTATTGGGTATGCCTTTTTATTTTAATTTGTTGTTGCTTGTCCGTTTTGAATTAGGAACTGCATATATTTACTTATTTGTTGCATCTATTAGTATCCAGTATGTACTTGTTACTTTTATTGTGTTTGACTTTTGTTTTTAAATTTTTTGTTGGTTGTTCGTTTTGAATTAGGAACTTTATCTCTTTACTTATATATTGCATCTGTTAGTATTTACTTGCTAGTTTTATTGTGTTTCATTTTTATAATCATTATTGATTATTGTTTGTTTTGAATTACAAATTGGACATGTTTGCTTATATAATGCAACTTTTAATTTCCAACATGTATGACATTTTGCAGGAGTTGGATCAAAACTTGAAGTGGTATGGAATCACACAATATTGAACATTGGACTCCACAAGACATTTCGTCACGAACTTGATATAGATGAAGCTGATATTGAACTCAAGGAAATTGAAGATGATCTACTTTCGAAGATTAATAATCGAGTCATTGTATTAAAGATTGTTAGTTAATCTAGATAGAAACATTATTGTAATTGTAAGTTCTATAGTAGGAGTTTTTTTCTTTCTTCTATGAGTGCTTATGGGATTTATCCCCTATCTTTCCCTTTATTCAAGTGTTGAAAGTTCTTTTCGTGTATGAATCCAACAACATTTATATGATTTTTATAAAAAGTATGCAATGCTTTTACACGTGTTGTTTTCATGCTGACAAGACTTTTAGTGTCATTTATTTAATTGAAATTGGAAAATTTTACCCCCGTGTTTGAAAACAAATAGAAGTTTTAATGTAATTAGAACACATTGTAAGGAATCAAATGAA
>JAULKK010000009.1:4698264-4708841 GCA_032355705.1 Rubia peregrina
TGGTTAGTTTGGTCCAATGGTCACAGGTTCGATACTCGGCAGCGGCAGTGTGGAGATGTCCATGTGTAGCAAGTGTACGCCCACGGGTGTACATGAGTAGCGTGGGTCCCTTGTGCGCACCGAGTCCGATAACCGCCAACGGGTCCTGGCGCTGGGCTACCGTGAATTTACATCCTCCACTAGAGCCTGGGGTGTCGGGCAGGTGGGGGCGCTGTGGGTGAGCGATATCGCCTTTTGGTCCAATGAAAGAAACTATAAATTTAGAAAATTTTATACTCCATCCATTTCTCTGTTTGTGAAACTATTGGTTTAGGTGTTTGGATTTATGTGAAGAAAATGAGTGGATGAAATTGAAGAAATATTGTCAAAAGTGGAAAGTGTGTCATTTAAAAGAAAACATCCCATTAAGGTAAGTGTGTAATTAATAGAAAAACAGAGGTAGTATGTTAGCAAAATTTGTATGTTAAGGTGTTGGATAAATCATATTCTTTCACGTGTTCCATAAATTCTATATTTAGTAAAGTGAGGGATTTTGTAGGAATAAATGAGAGATTTGTAGAATACGTGGATTTGCCCCAAACTTTAACATACAATTTTTGTTAGACTAAAATGCTCTTTTGGTACCCAACATATGTCGCAACACCATGTTTTGGTCCCCGAGGCGAATACTATATCCATTCAACAACCAATAAATACAAAATGATTTATTTGATCCCAAAACCATATTTCGAGTGATTTTCAGGGAAGCTGGAATTATTTTTCGATACAGCTAGGGGTATTTTTGTAATTTTACCAATTAAAAAGTATTTTCATTTAAAAATTCCCAATTTCCTCGGGGAACAAAAGATGGTATTGCGACACATGTTGGGTACCAAAAAAAATTTAGGCATTCAATTAAAAATTCCCCCAAAAATTCCCCCGAAACCCCTTAGTTCCAATTAAGTCTGCAAAACGTGGGATTTAGACAAGAAAACCAAAAGTGGTCGTCTAAACCCTTTGTCGTGCATACTTAACTAAAAATAGCAATCAACCAAACAAAAGATGATAATAAATGTGTTAAATGTATCAGCTACCGAATGTAAAATGGTGCAAATCAACCCCCCACACTTAAATGTAACATGCAAAGAGAATTTAGCCAACACATTCAACTTATTCCCAAGCTACCATAGTTCCCCCAGAGAAGTAAGAATTTCACAACTCGCAAACTCCCCGAACTAAAGTAACCTAACCATCCCAAAATATTGTAAAAGGTAAGCATGAAAGATAAGTGTTGAACCCTTTCTTCCCCCTTTCCCTTCCCCCAATTACGCTGCCACCTCTACCTAGAACCGTTGCCACCTAAAACCCCCTTTCTCCCATTCCGCCGCCACCTCCACCTCGCCATCATGGGCTAGAGCCTCTCCCTCAACATCGCCAAGAAGGCTTCTTCATCTCTATCTACAACTGTACCACCTCCAAGGTCAAAAAGACTGTCAACCGCGCCTTGCACGAGGTCCGCCTCCCACTTTTTAGCCAGTAGACCCCCAAGGACTTCATCCTCTCCATCCAGAGGCCGAGATCCATCATCATCCCGTTGACCAGACGAGTGGTACAAGAATAGGGGTTTGCTACTCTGGCGCTGGTAGCTACAGTGGAGGCAGTGGATACGGTGGAGGTGGTGCTAGGGTTTAGAGAGATGGGTGGCGGAGGTGGGTCTGGTGGGGTGATGCAGATGGAGGGGGGAACTGGTGAAGTGGGAAGGAGAAGGTTGGTGTCAGAGAGCGGTGATGGGGCAAAAAGAGCTCTAACGGCGATGGGAAGCCTTTAACGACGATGTGGAGGGTGAGGCCCTGGCTCATGACATCAAGGTGGAGGTGGCGGCGGAATGGGGGGAATGAGGTTTAAGTTAGCGGTGGTTTCAGGTGGAGGTGGCGGCAGAATGAGGGAAATGGAAAGGGGAGGATAAGCATAGAAGTTTCAGAGGAATTTTTAATTAAGAGACTAAATTGCTTTTTTGGTACCCAACATATGTCACAAAACCATCTTTTGATCCCTGAGGAAATAGGGAATTTTTAAATGAAAGTGTTTTTTAATTAGTAAAATTACGAAAATATCCCTAGTTATATCGGGAAATAATTCTGGTGTACATGAAAATCACCCGGAATATGATTTTGGGACCAAACAAACCATTTTATATTTGTTGGTTGCTGAATAAACGATGTATTGGTCTCGGGAACCAAAAGATGGTATTGCAACATATGTTGGGTAAAAAAATAATTTTATCTTTTTGTAACATATTTCCGGTTATAAATTTGAGTTTATTTTCAAAATTAACCAAAACTTTGCCGGTTGAAAGGTAATTTCCTAAAATGTACAACTAATAGTCGGGGAATTGATACTCCTAAACTTGCTTTATTTGTTGGAATTCTCTCACCTCCAAATCAAGTAATCTTGGACCTTCCACTTTGCATCCAGAGCAGAATACTGAAAAGCTAGGCGGCGAGAATGGTGAACTTTGTGTTGAAGATCGCCGGCGATTTGGAAAACCTGGCTGCCCTTCAGCCTCAGGGTGGCTGTAACGATCCTAACTTCACCTACTACCTCAAGGTCGCTCTATGGTTTTCCTATTCATTTTCTGTTTTCTCTATATTTTGTATGATAATTTGGCTCTCTTCTAGATGTTTAATCTTGAAGGCGTAATTTATAGTAGTAGTTAATTTTACTGTCCTTGATTCTGCCTCACATTTGTTAGGGTGTGCACCCCTTTTACATAGGATTTAAATGTTGAACTCATATCATATCTGTGTTTTATGCGGGGTTCGCTTTTCTGAGAATCTTTAATCTTTCACGATGCAGTGTTAATTGACTTATTTCGGGGGTTAATTTGATTTGATGATGGAAGTCTAGGTTACTATGATTCTTTATGTAACTGACTCTGTGATTTGGTTAATTCGATTTGATGATGGAAGGCTTGGTTACTATGATTCCTTATGTAACTGACTGCGAAATCAGACTTCATATATAAGGGTGTTGTCTTAGGCAAAATATATCCATTATTAGCTTTTATGGTTGATGTGCACAGCTGAAATGTGGCAATTGTGGAGAGATTGCTCCAAAAGACACCTGTCTGAGCTTAGACGAAACTGTCCCTAGCCCGTCAGGCAAAGACTATTGCCATCTTGTTAGGAAGGTAACTCTCTCTGTCACAATATATTACACCGCCATCAGAAATAAATTTGTTCTGGAATTCCTTTTCTTTGTAGATTGATTTACATGATCTTTCTGTTTACTCATTCATGTCCCTCCCTCATTGTACTAGTGTAAGTTTTGTTCAAGGGAGGCAACTGTGACCATGATTACTGGCAAAGGGCGTCCACTGACACAGGCTGACAGTGAATCTGGGCGTTTAGCTCCTCTGATGGTATTTGACTGCCGCAATGTTGAGCCTGTTGGATTTTCTTTTGGCAGTGGGTGGTGGGCTGAATCTGTAAGTTTGATATTATTCAATTTCTGCATTTATTCCTTTGTAATCTTTTTGTTATGTGTATTCTTGTGTAGACTAGTCTTTGCAGCTTTCATTCACGTAATCAAAATTTTAATATTTCCGTCTTCACTTTAGAGTTTAGAGTAACTATATCTACTTTACGATTATTCATCGTCAGGTCAAAATAATTTTGCCTGCATTTAAACGACTAAATGATCCTTGTTGAAATTTACTTTTAGTTTTACATTTTTTAATGCTATAAGTTTATAACAAAATGAGGTCTATATTGTTGTTGGATTGTAAACTTTACTTTTTGGCTGTGTTGCTTCCTTGTCAAGCTATACTTCAAGTTACAGTCCATGTTTAGTTGCCTTATTTTTTAATAAGGCTACCGGTTAAGAGCATGAATTTGGTATGTTTGTGATAAATGTAGCTTCCCATGACATTTCTGACTGATTTACTGTATAAGGAGATTGTTGTTGTCTTTCACATAATTTCTGCATTATATATATATTTTAAAGAAGCTTTCAAAACCCTTGTTAAAAGTGATTGGCATTTATATTTTTTAATTACATTTTAGAATGCGACCAAGCTCTTATTTGATTCCTGAATCTTGCTGAAAATGTCAACTGTGATGCTCTGTTCAAACCAGCATTCTAGAAAAAGCACGCTTGTAGCATTAGGTGCATAGGCAGGCACCTTGCTTCATGAAGTGCAGGGTGATGCTGGAAAGCGCACTTTCCAGTGCTTTTTTCCGCTTCAGTCAAGGCACAAAAGTGCTAAAGAGGAGTGGTTTTTAGAGAAAAGAAATGGCTTTACTACAGCTTTTCTCTGTCTCTAGTTTCTCCCCTCTTCTCCAATGGCTCTATGTTGTATTCTCAAATTACTCCTGATACCTCTTCTAGTTCAAGACCTTGGAGAATTGATGGATATGATGAAGAAGAGATGGAGGGAAATATTGGAAATTAATCGAATGATAAAATTGTTGAAGATGATATAGAGTTTGGTGGTGGTGATGAGATTAATTTTGGTGGAGATAGGGATGATTCTGATGGTCTTTTGAGTCTTAGTTCAAGAATATAAGGAATTTTGGCTTTAGTTGTACATCTTTAGATGATGGATTTAGAATTGTGTTTGAAAATTAATTTACCTTGTTTTAGGCTTTTTTACTATATTGTGTTTTTATTCTATATATTTTTGTTATTGTTTAAATATTACTTCAAATATAAGTTTGCGCACTTTGCATCTGTGAATCGCACACTTGCATTTTTAGCGCATCGATAATTTCCCCAATTGCAGCTAGGTGCGGTTTGTGCTATTTAAAACCCAGTTCAAATATATTGATTCTTTCATGTGTTTAATCTTAAAGTTCTTATCCGCAGAGGTAGTTTCTTATGGTGTTGAATGGAGTCGGTCAATATATGCATTCAGTTGTGAAATATCAGATACTTCTAATGCTTGTTTGATTTGGTATCTTCCAAATGGTCATAAATATGCTAATTAACTTGACCAAAACTTACTTCCAGCTCTGCCTTTTCATGAAGTAAACTTGCTAGTTAGTAAATGGATATGGACGGTAACTTATTGCATGGTGCTATATACTTATTTGATACTAGTTGGTCTCTGAATTAGAATTCCTTGTTTTGTACGCAACACCTTACCTACATCTCAGTGTTATCTTTTGCCCTTTGAGAATCGATTGGTGGTCAACACTAATAGACATACTGATTATCGCACAAGTTGGTTGTGAACTTCAAATGAAGCCTTTTGGATGTTTGATACTTTTGATCTTGTTCAGTGTTCAGAATGTGGGGAAGGAAGTGCTTACATATTCTCTTTGGGCATAAATTGTGTAGTTATCATCAGATTGCCTTGCAATTACTTATTACTCATTTCTTTGTCAATTTGGTTATGTGAATTACGAACTTGTACACCTTGTTTCCATCATGTGCATTCTTATTCATGGCATTTATGATGTTTAATATTTATGGGAGCTTTGTCTAACCTATCTTCCATCTCTTATTGCTTTCATAGTAGTAATTTCAGTGCCGAATTTTGTCAATGTAATGGGTTTCTTTTGTGCTTTTAATAGATTGAAGGGACGAAATTTGAAGACATTGACTTGTCTGGAGGAGAATATGCGGATTATGATGAGAAGGGAAACTGCCCAGTTATGATTTCCAACATTCGCGCTACTTTCAGTATTCACAATGGCAAGTAGTGTCTGTCAATGCAAAAAAGCTCGTAAATAAATAGGAATGGTACAGATTAACTCACTCTAATGTATTCTGTCTGATTATGCATGGATATGTATGTGCGAGTTTGTAGCTTCCACACTTATTGAGCCTATCTTGCTTTTGGCATCATTTAGACACTTTGAATATGAATTGTCTTTCTGTTAGTTTTGAGTGGTGATGTTTGGGAGGAAGTGTTGCACAAAAAAGAGATTATCTGCTTTTGTTGGATTTTTGGTAACAAGAGATGTATCCGCTGCAAATCGTGTCCAACATAAATTATAGAAGTAACCTAATGAGCTAGTGGTCTTTCTAGTAGTATAAACCAAAAGGATAGGCCAAGTGATGCACAAAAATGATATTGGTGTATGCTATTTACAGGGTAGATTAATTATGTCCCGGAAAAAAAAACTACTTGTATTCATTACTTCTTTTAATCACTGAGCAGTGTGCCTTTTGCACGTGAGTTCTTGGAATTTTATTTTTTTGAAGAATGGTATCATTTCATATTACTAGAAACATCCAGTATCGTTTGATAAGAGAAAGTTTGGGGGGAGAATACCATACAATATTGAGAGACTCGTTCGACTTTGCAAAATTAGCAAGCGAGTGAGCGAGAATATTTCTATCACGGGGTATCCAAAAGGGTGGATCAACTCCCGTTTCCTCCAGCTTATACTGTATATGAGAAATTGTATCCGCACATGAGAGAGATGACTCCATTTTGCCTCTTGCCATGCGTATAACATCGAATGCCTCTCCAAGTATGCATGGATTTTCATCCTGCACCATTGCCATGCGAACGGCTTCAACCAAAGCAAGGGCTTCTGCTAAAGTTGCGTCCACATCTGCAAATGGTTTCTTCATAACCGTCGATCATCCAAAATTTCCTTCAGCATCCAAGTGCAAAATTCCAAACCCAAAAGCTTCATCACTGGTACCTGTATCAAACATTATTTTGCTTCAACCCTTAGGTGCCCGCAGCAGTGCGTGCGGGTTAAGCTCGTCTGAGAGTCACTCCGGCCATTAGTTCACATTCTTAAAGCTTCTCAGCTTCGCCATCAATCCCGCTACCAAAAAGTCCGATAAAAGGGCCTTGTATTCGAAAGTTTTTTTTGATTTCGCTAGAACCACAAAACGTCACACCATTATGATTAGCTCAGTTTTCCCTTCCTCGAAATTGCTACTGTTGGTGCTATAGTAGCAGGCGGCGGATGCAAATGGTGAGGATGCATTCGCTAAATGCGTCCTCATCGTTTTCCAGTTTTTTTTTAATCTAAAAATATGAAGTGTGTCTTCATTGTTTTCCAGTTTTTTTTAAATTTAAAGATCGTTTCATTTTTTTTAAAATTCAGTATATTATTTTTAAATGAAAAAATTTGCATGACTGATGTGGGAAAAAGTTGAAGACGCATCATGAAACCGGTTTAGGAAAAAAACAGAGCATTTCACTCATTTTCACCATTGTTGAACCGGACGAAGGAATTGAGGCCGTGCTCCTTCTCGTTTTCTCCTCTCTTTGGTTCATTTTTGTGCCGGATAAACCATGTCGTGCTCCCTCTTCGCCGGTTTCTCCAATTTCATCTCCAAAGTCTTCGCCAATTCCGGGCGAAAACTCGGTTTGCTCTATTTGTAGATCTGTTCTTCATTGTTTATTTCCGTTGGCTGAATGATGTTCTGAAAATGTTACTATTGTCCCCATGTAGCTTAGCTTCGTTCTGTTGGCTTCCGTTCTATTCGACGCACCGAAACGGAAGTTGCGCGTGGTTTACACGCGCCACCAGTGAAGCTGCAGGTGGATTACACACGCCACCACTGAAGGAGGCGCACCGCCAGAGGTTGGACGAGCTGTTTGAGGTATTTTTCTAATTTGCAGAAAATATGTATAAAATATGAAAATGTAGGCAATCTTTTTTGGTTTTTGAAAATGTATGAAAAATGTTTTAGTGTTATTATTCGATATTATTTGAATGTGTTTGTAGTAATTATGATCTGAATATAAGAATTTTTTCTTCCTAATTGATGATGATGCTTTTAAAAGTCATTATGGAAATCAATGAACTGATGATGTTGAATGATAATATTTATTTGAAATGTACATTAATTAGTTATACCAGTTGCATATCATCTTTTAATGTACTGATAGTGTACATGGTACCTGTGTAGGAAAATTTGGGTTACGATATTAAGAAAATTTTGACAATCGTTTTCAGCAGTAATACATCTTCTTTCTTCGAGGTATGTTTTTTAAGGAGTCATAATTTTAAAATTTTAACTGAATAATTATTGTTGCACTATGAAATATATTTTCGTGTTATAAATCGATGTTTTGTTGATGAGTTTGTACTGATTATGATCAGCATGTAATAATTCTGTCTTTCTATTTGAGTTTAGTTTTGAAATTCATTTGGCAAAATCACTGAATTTATGATGTTGAATGATAGTTTCTATTTGCAAGGGTAATTATTTGTTGTATGTTACTACAATGCAGTTGTACGATAATTTTGTTGATGTAGTTGTATTGAGGGGTTGCGATTAAGTATGATGTGAACGTGAGTGTGTATTATGATCCTCCTATAGCTGAGAAAGATGTGACACTGAACTGGAGGTTAAGCCACTCTCAATTAGTTGAATTAGTTGTGAGACGGTCCGGCATTGAATGTGAAGGGTTTCTAGTAGGAATCTATTATCGTTGTCCTGAGATGATTGGTTTGTGTATATATTATTGATGTTATAATTTGGAAGATGGCGAGTCTATAGAGACCTTCTTTGACACTGTTGATAGAATGTCACTGTCCTCACTTGATCTTTACATTCGGTGGGAAAGGATATCAAAATCCTTTGAACGTGCTGGTGATGTTGGCCCGGGCACGTTCATGTCATTGTTGAGCAATGTTCATAACTATACATCAACAACTTGCCATACCTTCCCAACCCCTGAATATTGCCAAGGTTTAGGAGAATCTCCTATCGTTGGTGAGTTGATTCAACCTAGATCGTATGTCCAGCTCGACTGCACCCAGCAGTCCACAAGTGCTGGTATACATGGTGGGTACCATGATGACTTGAATGTCTTCAACGATGATTATGTAGGTAAAATTGGCGAGCATGTTTCCGGTGGTGGTGGTGACCGTGTTGTTGACGAGATTGATGTTGATGATGAGGAAGGTGAAGGTAGGGAACTTGAAGCAGAAAGTGAAGATGATCAATCCTTATCAGCTGGTTCGAATCCAGGGGATGATGAGGAACTAGTGGGGTACAGGAAAAATGTTCCCACTTCATTCCATCATATGGGGAATCCTAATACCAAAGCATTCTTTAGGATTACGGGGGACCTGGTGGGGATGAGTATGACCCAACTGATTGTGGTAGAATACTTCCTAATTATGTTTAAGCGACTATCGAAGTTGATTTGGGTATGCGATTTCGGAGTAAGCTAGAATTGGTAGAAGCTATTTCTAGGTGGAGTTCGAAGATGAACAGGGAACACCGGGTTGTGGAGAGCAAGTTGCGTACATGGTACGCAAAATGTAAGGAAGTTGTCGAAGGAAGTGGCAATTGTCAGTGGATTTTCAGAGCCAGCGTGAAGTCCTCTCACGGGATGTGAGAGATCACCAAATGGGCAAGCATTCATTCTTGTATTGGTGCTGGCCAATCAGATGGTAACACTTATGTGACATCGTTGATGATCGCTCATTCCATTCGCTGTCAGATTGAGGCGAACCCCTCCTTCACTGTCAAGGATGTGCAAGAGCATGTGTTGAAGGAGTTAAAAGTGACCATTTCATACAAGAAGGCATGTTACGATCGACATAATGCAATTGATTTGGCGTTCAGAACCTAGGAGGAATCTTTTGAGAGTTTTCTAACATTTATGGATGAGCTGGTCAGGGAAAATCCTATCATAGGTGTTGATTAGGCAGACGTACCTGATAGAGTACATGGTCACCGGTGTAGGAAGTTCAAGTTTGTGTTCTGGGCATTTGTCAGGCTATCGAAGCCTTTCGCCAATGCAAACCAGTGATTAGTGTGGATGGTACTCATCTGAGAGGTTCGTACAAGGCCATAATGCTAGTTGCTGCAGTGCACGATGAAAATGATTATGTATTACCCATTGCCTATGCTATAATTGATGCTGAGACTATTGAGAGCTGGAACTGGTTTATGCTCGATAATGAGACGTCAAATGGATGTATTTTCTGAAGCATTTAATATCTCTTTTGTTATCTTTTTGTTGGAAGATTGCTAGAATTAGGTAGGTTTACATCATAAGGGGTTTAGATAACCGTTTTTGGTTTTCGTATCTAAATCCTTCAATTTGTAACCTAGTTAAGTCTAATGGATTTTTGGTCCTTACGAGCGTCTAGATGTCTTTTTGTAAGCTTAATTTGTAGATTGCTCGTAAGCACTTCAGGGTATTTTAGTGAAGGCCATTCGCAAGAGTGGTAGAAGATTGAAGGCCACGAGTCAAAACGTGGTAGAAGATAAAATGGTCGAAGAAGGAAGACGAAGAAGCGGATGAATTGTGATCCGAGAGTTTGAACCGAGATCTGGGAATTATCCGAGAAGAATCGGCCTCTGAGGGTGGTACCATTGGATTCGTCTTCTTGAGCACTATGAAATCGACTACAAGAACTCGAAAAACGGATAAGCGGTTCACCCGTGGCGAAGCAAGAAAGAGGGGGCAGCAACATCACTGCGGGCCGCAGACATGCCTTGCGGCCCGCAGCACAGTAAATACATAAAATGGCCAAAACAGAAAGCTTACTGCGGCCTGCAGTACCCTCTTGCGGCCCGCAGCACGGTAGCAAATGTGCTACTGTTCGCGCTGAAGACAGGCTGGAGTATAAAAGATTTTTCGGGCCGTCTTTTTCTCTTCT
>JAULKK010000009.1:4784940-4802689 GCA_032355705.1 Rubia peregrina
TAGATTGTGTTGATATCTTAAAAAATCAAATGAAATCACACTATGAGTTATTAACTCACAATTCACGTTAATCCTAGCACCCAGGTGTCTAAAGTTGCATTGTACACTTCACTATAAGCCTTAGCCTCCTACCGGCTTTGTTGCCCACAACAGAATTTTCATATACCAAATTTTGTAATCTTTCCGCTTCTTTACTAGCAGTTGAACATTCTGCTACTAGATGACATCTCTTTAAGTGACCGGAATTTTCTCTTCACACTCTAACTAGTCAAGAGAATCCATGACATTATCACTTTCATTAACATGTAGATAAATATCAGACATAATCATATAACGTTTAACTCATCATAACATAATTCATGATGCAAATTCTAAATTTCTTGGTCCATGCATTTAAAAGAACCTTTAATGTTCAAACATCAACCATGCATGTATGAGCAATATTTCTCTTTCATAGATATCGTACAAATAAGGCATATGACCATGCATCATATCTTTCAAATTTCAAATTAAAACTTATAATCAAAAGTACTTATCTCTTTCATATCCCTTGATTCTTCTTCTCCACAAATACCATCATTTGAGCTATATATAACGATTAGAATTTATATTATTTGAATTAAAAGGATTTTAAACACTCCCAATTCAAGTATGATTATAAAACAAACTCTTCTATGATTTTCTAGGATCACAGGTTAATCAAACCTTTTACTCCTCCGTCCCAGCCAAAGGGTCCTATTTTTTGGTCAACTTTCTCAGACCATATTTGACTATAAATTTCAATTAGTATATAGACTCTAATATCATAATGTGAGATATTGTTAGACTCCTATGTCGACGTAGTTTCTAAATATCAAGTTTTAATTTACCATTAATATCCGTAATTAAAGTTATTAATGGTCTAACGTGGTCTGAGAAAGTTGACCAAAAAATATGTCATTACTGCTGGGACGGAGGGAGTATCATACTATATCATGATCAAGGTTTACTATTCTTCTCTCTATTCCCATCTGATTTTTGAAGAGCTTGACAAACTCAGACTCTACCAATTCCTGATTTGTGATCATTTGATCTCCCACTTTCACTGCTACTATGTAATTCTGGTACTGTATTCTTTTCAGAGAAGCGTAAAACAAATTGTTTGTTCTGTCTCCATCGTTTAAGCATTATATTATTGCTTTCTGTTGAAGGAAACTGTACTCAGCCTCTCTTAGTTTGTCAGCCACTTTTCTAGCTTCATATTAAACCTCTTGCAACACTTTGAGTCTGGTTTTTCATTCAAGTTTCTTTGAGCTCTCTTCCACACTTACTTAGCCCTTTCAACCTGTTCCTCAATGCTGCCAAATTCTTTTTTGTTCAGCTTCTTCAGTGCCTTTTCCAGCATTTGCAGAACTTTAGCTAAGTCCTCCAAATTTTTAACTTCCAATGTATTCCAGACCCCCTCAACTATCCCTTTAAACAGTTTTGAATTTGCCCACATGTTGAAATATCTGAAAGGGTTCTATTTAGAATTCCTCTCTTCAGTGAAACTGATTACCAGTGGCAGGTTGTCTAACACCAGTTCATTTTTCACATCACAAATTGCTCCTTGCATTTCCTCTATCCATTTTTTGTTTACCAGACCTCTGTCTATCCTTCTCATAATTCTGCCATCTCTACTTCTTCTTTTACTCCATGTGTATTGAGCTCTCATTGTTTTAATCTCATCCAGCTCTAGAACCTCAACCACCTCCTAAAAGTTAGTTGTTTCATCCGCATCAACTATGTTCCCACCTATTCTGTCAACTGGGGTTAGGGGGGAATTGAAGTACCCTATTACTAACCATGCTTCCTTTCTTTCATTGTTTTTCAGATAATCCCATAGCTTCTTCCTTTTCTCTCCAGTATTATAGCCATAGACAAAAGTGCATTGAAACTGAGTTCCACAGCTTCTCTGAGTACAGCTGATATACATTCACTGTTCACAAATACTTCTTACTTGCAAGTCATAGTGATCCTCCCTCTAAGCCAGCCAAATCCTTCCTCCCTTTACTATATCACCATTAGAAATTAGCTTCCATCCCAGCCCTATTTTCTTCCATATATCCACTTCTTTCTCTTTTTGTATTTTTGTTTCTAACATTGCAAGAATCCCAGCCTGGTTATTTAGACAGAATCTTCTAACCATGTTGTGTTTCTCAACTTTATTTATTCCCCTCACATTCCATACTATTACATTAACAGCCATCAGGGGGCTTGTCTTTAATGCAACTACTCTCACCCTCTTGCATATGAGGACAACTTAATCTTTTCCCATCCACCACTTGAAACAACTTCTCAGTATTCAGATTACCTGCCTGTAATTATGTACTTTTTTCCATCATTCCTGATTTTTATTGGAACTTAGTCTTGTACCTGCTGCTGGTTTTTTTTCTTCAATTGCTTTGTTTTCCTTCTTCCTGTATTTTCCCCCTTGATGACCATACATGTTACATTGTGGGCATTTCACAGGGCACCATTCAAAGTTTACGACCTGCTCTGCTATGACTTTTTTCTCAATTATAAAACTTACTTTATCAGATACAAAATCAGAGATTTTCATTTCCAGCTTCACTCTTGCATAAGCTAGTCTCTCTTTTTCCATAGTAGCCTTATCTAAACAAATTGGCTTACCTAAAGAGCTGACTATTTTTCTTATAGTTTTAGGTTTCCATTATTTCAGTGGTAAATCTGGGAGCCTAATCCACACAGGGACAGTTTCAGGTTCTTTCTGATAAATATGCTGAGACCAGGCCTTTAATATTACAGGTTTTCCATTGAACATTAGCATGCCAATATCAACAAGTTCATCTCTACAGACTTTAGATATCAGTTTCACTAGGAACATACCTTTATGGAGCTGTCATATTTTCAACACTTTCTGTCCCCATATTCGAAGCAAGAAACCTTCCATTACTTTGAATAGGGGATTTGAACCCAGAATTCTGCAAATTACACTCGAGTCCCATTGTTTAGAGCCTTCCTCCACATCATCTTCCGTAATTTCTCACATTTCAATTTCCCCTACTTTCACTGTTTCATAATACTTTACCTCTGTTTTCTCATCATCAAACAGCATACTCCACTTCTTCTCATCCTCCGTCTCCATCCTTTCTCCCCGTGAAAGTCTTTTCCATGTCACTTCTGCATTTTCCATCTCCTTCTTCTTTGGCAACTTGCTTTTTAGTGGTGTTTTCTGGGTTGAGATCTCGGTTGAGTCGGGAACCCCTAGCTGAATTGATCTCGCTTCAACAGATCTCCCTAGTTGTACACTTTTTGAACAAACTTCGTCCTCCAAAGATCCCCTTTCCATCCCTATTTTCTCCTTCCCCTTAGACTGTACTACTTCATCTGTTTGCTTGACTGGTGCCTTCCTTGGTCCTCTTTTCTTGCCCAATTTCCCCCATCGGAACCGCAGCTCAGATAAGCTCGCCGATCATGCCAAAATGTTAGATCGGGAAGTACACATAGTGAGAGTGTAAATCGCCCGCAGTGAAATAGAGAATAATAACAATATTGATTAGGTTTTTAATTTAATTTTTTTAAAAAAAAAGATAAATTTCAATAAAATTTTAATTTTTAAAATTAGAAATGTTAAAATAAAAAATTCAATTTAAAATTTATTTTGGATAGGAAAATTTATTTTAATTAAATATTGAAGGTAAAAATTAATGAGTTTGCTAGATAAAATCAAGTGGGTCCATGAAATGGTTTCATAGTAAATTCAACCATTGTGGAGGTAAAAATGAAGTGGTTTTCTATGGTTGCTTTTGATGAGCTGGAATAGAGATTGGATATTTAATAGAAAGAAGCCACAAGAGTGGTTTTAGAGCGGTTTCACTATTGTAAATGGTCTTATCACTAATTGTTCTAAAAAATACAAATTAATTGACTTCTTTTTTCCATTGATAAAGAAAAGTTCACTTTTTATAACATTAAGATCTTGTTCTCTAAAAATTATTTGATCTGAACTAGATTAAAAATAAGTGTGTTGAAAATAGTAATAATATGAGTGAATAAAGCTAAAATTCATCAAATTAAATTTTTACCGAACTGATTTGAATTTAACTGAACTGAAATGCAGATAATTTCTGGAGAACATGGCCTAAATAAGATTGTCTAAAGTTTACATGGAGTAAAATAAGGTTTTGTGATAGAAGATACTAAGGATCAAACATTTCTTGAATTAGCTATTAGAAATTAAAGTTTACAGTTAATTTTGATAGCCATCTTGGAAGACTTCAATTTCAATATTCCATCAAAATGCCTCTACTGTAAAAATGATTCGGACTCCTTACATCATAGCTTCAGTAGTTGCCCAGAGATTAAGAAAATATGGCAAACCATTGATCGAATCTTCTCAATCCAAT
This sequence comes from Rubia peregrina, assembly GCA_032355705.1. Classification (NCBI taxonomy): domain Eukaryota; kingdom Viridiplantae; phylum Streptophyta; class Magnoliopsida; order Gentianales; family Rubiaceae; genus Rubia; species Rubia peregrina. The sequence continues at coordinate 4,789,329 of JAULKK010000009.1, forward strand.
CTCCTGAGTTTTTCTACTTGTGGGATCGTTTCTACTTTTATTGGAAACTGAATATTTCCAGTCAGGAAGCTAATCAAATAATTAAAATACTTCCTTGTATCATTACCTGGTCCATCTGGTGTTCCAGAAACAAAATCCTGTTCGAAAACCAAACACCAAGCATAAACTTGACCATCAAAAACACTCTTTATCTGCTAAATGACATACTTCTCAGCAAAAGAGTTAAATGCTTCTGGAACTTAACATGTAACACCCTGAGCTCATGATACAGAATATTCCTAAGAAAAAGAAACCGCAAAAAATTGTCCAATGGAACCTTCCAGTGACTTTTAAATTAAACACCGATGGCTCTATCTTACAAAATGGGAGGACAGGAATTGGGGCTATAATTCAGGATTCTAATGGTTTGGTTGTGGCAGCTTTAGCTAAATCTATTTCAGATAGTTCTATCCTACAAGCTGAAACAATTGCACTTGACACTGGCCTTAAACTCGCTGCTGAATATGGGATCACTGAACTGGAAATTGAAGTGGACTCTCAAGTTCTACACAATATCATATTGAAGCAGCATGATGAACCTTGGCCCAACACTTCAGGAGTATTCGATCACTTCTCTTGAAATTTACCTTTACACTCAAGCACATCTACAGGGAAGCTAATATCGTAGCCAATGCTCTGGCCAAATTAGCGAGCTCGTCACAGGTAAACGAAGTTTTCTATTTTGCATATTTGCCCAAGGACATACAAGGGAAGATCTTGCTTGACGCTCTCTCTTTTCCTTACGTTAAAACTTAATCTCACTTCTAGTCTATTTCCCACATTGTATCTAAACATTATTTATCATGTTCTATCAGTTTCTTCTTTTCATCTGAGATCCATTAGAAATTACAGGACTAATGTACAGTATCTGCAGATCTTTCTACTCAGAGGTAAGGTATTACGTCCCCCTCTTTTTGTACCCTTTTATTTTAATCTAATAAACAGGTAGGGGTCCGTCAAACTCCCCCACCATAACAGGTGGTATTCTTTAAAAACAGTTAATTTTGATATAGAGAATCTTTTTTTTCATACCTAGTACTCATAAAATTAAAATAAAAACAAATTCTTGTTTTAAAATGACTAGTCGTTAGATGAGGTCATTTTATACTAATTGATATAATAATCCATCTCCTATGAGATCGTCTCATAGTGAGACCAGGGATAAGATGCATACTAACAAAAGGGGAAATGAAATTTGGGGACAACAAGCTAATAATTATGGACTTGGGGTTAAACATGCAACACGCAAAAAATTCAGGGATCAAAGAGCAATAAAACAAAAACAAAGCCAACTCACCCTTCCCACCCCAAAAGGTGAAAAAAATAGAAGCCCAAAACAAGTCTTGAACAAACACGTCAAACAAAAAATGATTAAACATCAAGATCTAAACCAAAATCATTCACAACTCTCAATCACTCAATCGTTGTTCATCATCCAAAAGAAAAACGATATCATTTTGAAGAAAATCATCAATCGACTTCAATAAATCATCCAGCAACAAAGGTACAACTAAATCTGTGTTTAAATTCAGCAGCAATAATCACAAATTAGTGATTAAACAAAATTTTGAAATTTGCAGATTCAAAATCAGATCATGACAGAAGAATGTGATTTGGTGATCGAAAAATAGTTAGCAATCGTACAATCAACGCAAACATGGATCCTACATAAGAAAGCGAAACAAATATCAATGATGAATAAATCGTACCAGTTTCGCAAGGTCGGATACTGAATTTTCTGTCCTTGAATCTGATGTTTCTTTATTATGATTTGAAGAGCTTGTGTAGTTGCACACTGAGTTTGTGAATGATTTGATTGTGTGATTCAATAGCAGCAACCTATTTGTAGTAGCAAAAGCCTGATCCATAAGTCTGATCATACTTGATTTGTTGTTGCTCTATTGTTGAAAATTGTAAATTAGTTTTGAATTTGCTGCAAATTTGATTTAAAATGTCAGAGATTTGAAATTACAAAGGTCACATTATAAGAATTTTTTTGAAGTTGTAGACAATTTAAAGAGGATCTGTTCACAATTTGGAAAATGAAAATAGGTGGACAAATAACTTATTTATAGTAGATGATGTTCTTGAAATATTGAATGATGTTTTAAATATATGACATGATGTTTCAAATATATGACATGATGTTTCTTACTAACTGAACATAATCAGAATAACAATTTCCAAAAACCATGATGTGATGTTTCCCATATACTGATTGATGTTTCAAACATATAACATGATGTTCTAAGTCTGCAAAATTATGTGTCAATTGATAATAGGTGGACAAAGAACTTATTTATAGCAGATGATGTTTTTGAAATATGGAATGATGTTTCTCATATACTGCTTAATGTTTCAAACATATAAAATGATGTTCTAAGTCTGCAACATTATGTATAGCCTTTTTATTATTATTATTATTTATTGGGAGCTTTCAATTACAAGTCTACCAAACTTGTTGGAAATAGATCAAATAGAATCCCTTCAAAGAGTGCAAGCAACTACATAGGAAGAACTTGAAACATTATACCATGCACATGAAACTTCACTTGGATTTTCTAGTACAAAGTTGACAAAAAGACTAACAAATGAAGGAAGACCAAGGAAAAATATTACACGTGCTTGCACCAAGGGAAAATCAGTTTCAAACACTCTTGACATCCCGACCCAACAACCACAAAGCAAGAGAAGGAAGATAAAATAATTTCTCATTACAAGAACAGGATGCAAGACTGCAATCATGATCAAGCTTGTTGATGAAAACATCTATGAAATCAAGCACCACATCACTGAGTACAACCATGAATTTACAAGGAAGGAGTGGAAATACTTGCAGCGTAGTGAGAGGAATATTAAGGATGAAAATGCAAGAACAATTGAGACTATGGAATTGGCGGGTTTGAAGCTAGCTACAAGTTTAAATCATTTGGAATGTGATGCAAATGGATAAGAAAATGTAGGGCATGTGATGAGGGATCACATTAATTATGTCAATAGGTTGAGGATGAAAGCAATTGACAGAAAGCAAGAACACTTCTTCTTTAGAGTTAAGTTGGACCGGGAGGGTAAATTAACAGTAGTTTTCTGGAGGGATGCAATGATGAAAGAGGATTACATACTCTATGGGGATGGGATGATATTTGACCACATACAAAAAGTACAACCTTGTTTGTGTAGAGACTTATTTGTTGCCTTTAAAAATATCACTGTATCATCAGCATATGATAGGTGGGAGATCCTAGAGGTTCCTGAGATATGAAATGGGTCCAGCAATTTATTTATGAACATGCATTTTAGCCCTATGTTCAGTACCTTAGTAATGAGGTTGAATAGTATTGGTGACAAGGGGTCTCCTTGTTTGAGACCCCTTTAAGCCCCAAAAAAATCCACTAGAAACACCATTAACAAGTGCAGAGATATGAGCAGCTGATATATTGGAAAGAACAACTCTAACAAAGTGTCCATGTAAGCCCATTTTCAGCATTAATGAGTTAAGCATCATCCAAGATACTCTATCAAATGTTTTTGGCATATCAATCTTTGCAATCATATTAAGAGAATAATTTTTTTTATCCAATTATCTTGCCATTTCTTTCATGATAAGTATATTATTAGCTATTTCTCTCCCATGGATAAAAAGCACTTTGTTCCACAGAGATGCATTTATCAATTACCCCTGTAATTCTATCTATCAGTATTTTAGAACAGATTTTATTGCAAAAATTTGATAGAGAGATGGGTCTATAGTCAGATAGAGTGTTTGGGATAGGAATTTTTGGTATGAGACAAATAAATGTGCTTGAGATGTTTGTTGGTGTAGAAACAACACACATAAACTCCAGTGCACGCTTAAGTAGATATAATTTGATGATATCCCAGGCATATCTGTAAAAGAAACCTAGGTATCCATCAGGACCTGTAACACTATTCATATTCAAACTGAATACTACCTGTCTTAGCTCTTCCATGTCTATCATTTGAATTAGGTGACATTTATCCTCCTCTTTAATTAGCCTAGGAATTTACTCTAAGCATTGTGTTAATGTCTCGTCTGTGATGTCCGAGTTATCTTGGCTAAGGAGTTCCTTGTAAAAGGTTGCTGCATGGCTTCCTATATCTGCTCATCTGTTAGCCACTGGTTTGATTCGTTTTTTATTTTGGAATCTTTAGCCTAGAGTGTCTATCCATGGCAGAGTTATGAAAGAATTTTGTATTCATGTCAGCTCCTTGCAACCATTTTCATCTGGACTTCTATTTCCAATAAAGGTTTTCCTCTCTTAGGTGTTGGTTTAGGTCTGCTATGGCCTGAGCTAGATGGTTAAGATCCTGATCTGTGAGATATTGGTCATAGACTATCTCTAGTTCCTGTACTCTGATCTCAGCTTTCTGACTTTTATCAAAAATGTTTTCAAAAGTTATCCTACTTCACTGTTTCAGAGCAAGTTTAAGTTTTTTAAGTTTGAGTGAGAAGCCTATCATTCCCTGTTGTTCTATATTAATCTTCCGGTTGGTCTTTATAAAATTATATAAATATGCTCTCTCTAGCCACATTTTCCGGAATTTAAAGGCTCTAGTGGCTGAGGTTTCCTGTATATAGGTGTCCAGTAATATTGGTGAATGATCTAATGGAGTCCTATTTAGTACATGTACAGATGTATTAGGGTACTGATTATTCCATTCATCATTTGCCAATATTCGATCAAGTCTTTTACAAACTATATACACCCATCTTCTACCATTAGTCCAAAGGAATTTATTCCCTATAGTGGTTAGATCATTTAGGCCAGTGGACTGAATATATGTATCAAAGTCCAATATACTATTAAGATCAGGGGTGCAGCTGCCCTTATATTCGTAGATTGTCCTAGTGACATTAAAGTCTCCTGCATAAATTGCAGGCATAGGCTAATCATTGGTTAGCTGAGTGAGTGCCTGAAATAGTTGAGATCTCAAATGTCTATTATGTTTACCATAAATAGCAATGATCTGAAACCTAACATTATAGTTTGTTTTAGTAACTAGTATTTGGAGAAAATCCTGGTTATCAACTGTAAGTGTGGGGACAAGATTGTTCCTACAGAAAACTCATATTCTTGAATCTTGTGAGTCTATAACATTATCAAAGTCTAGCTCAATCCTAGACATATCCATTTTATCTTTTTTCGCGTTGGCCTCAATTATGATCAAGATATCAAGACTCTGAGTATGAATTAGCTTTTGTAGTCTTAGCCTAAAAGTATATATCCCTCTAACATTCCTTCATAAGTATTTTAAGATTCATGAGAGGATTTAGTTCTAGCTTTCAAGTGAGTGGTAACCATATTTGGAGATTTGAAAAAACTTCTAAATCTATCTGGTGGTTTGAGTTTAGGGTTACCTGAAACCTTACTGCTATGTCCCTAGTTTCCTCTTGATCTTGTGTATACATTTGGACCTTTGATTCATTTCCACCAGACCTATCCATTGCGTCGATGTCTACGTCTGATCCATTTCCACCAGCCTGTACATGTAGGTTAAACTTAGTTAATAATGAATTATGCAAGCTCCTAAGACTGTGAATAGTAGCATTTCTATCAGAAAGAGTGTAGGTTTCAGATTGAGGATTGAAATCCTGTTTGTTTATGATCTGAAGATCATCCTCCGGGTGCCAATTGGAGAAATTTCTCTTCCTGTTTTTGTTGACTTGATCTCCAGTATTAAAATGAATCTTCCTTGGTCCACTTGCGGATTTCCTTTTCCTCAAATTCTTTAGACTAAATGTGTTGATTTCTCTGCCTCTGGTAACCATTATTGGCTCCTTTTCAGTTTGGATACTTTCAACTGCATCTTGGAAGACCTCTTCTTCATTAACCTTCATTTGCTCCTTCTGCTGTGATTGCTCCCTTGAGTAAAGGTCAAGGTCAGGGATTGGCACCCACTTCTCAGCTTACTTCTTATTTTGGACTCTAGGCTTGGGAATACCACACTCTGATGTGTGGTGGCCAATCTTTAAGCATTTGGAGCAGAAATCTGGGATGGTCTTCATGCTTTATATCATACCACTTGCTCTCTTTGGTTGAACCCAATCGTATTCTTGTTGGAAAATCAGCTATGAGATCCATTTCCATACATAGGCAGATTGTTGAGGACCTCGTATGGTTGATAGTAGGTTGGTTTGCAAAATGAGCTCACTAAGGCGACTAGAAATGTGTGGGATTAATTCCTAATGTAAATAGTAAGCCGGCGGGAACTCTATAGTCAACCAGATTGGAACTAGAGGTGGCTCTTCTTTAACATAAAAATTCTTGGTCCACGTGAGGACTTTCATGATTGTGCCACCTAGGTTCCGGTTCCTCTTGATCCACAACACTGAACATCTTCGTCGAGATCGAATTTGATGAAAAATAGCCTCCTGTCTAGCGCTGTGATTATTGCTTTTCTTTTGAAACCTATCTTCTTAAAGTGGTGCCTGATAAATTCAAGAGATGGTCTTCCCCTAGGGAACTTTCCGATGAGGTTTGGCTTTCAAAAAGTAAATCAATCTCGGCGTCATCGAACAAAACAACGATTTCCCCTTTGAATTCGGTTACAAGGTTGAGATTCAATTTCGATTTGGGATTTTGGTTGGGTTGTTGAGTGAGAGCAGTTTTGCATGAGGACGGCGGACTCACATCAGAGGGCGGAGCCACCATTAGGCTAGGTTTCCGGTGACTATCAGGTTGGAATTGTGACGTTAATGGCGAATATTTCCGTTTGGAAACGGTGGTGGTAATATTCTAATAATTGTGTTAAAATGTCTAAGAGAATGGTAGGAGCGTTTTCTAGAGAGAGCATTTCATGATCAGGAGAAAGATGGCTATAAGACTCATGCAACACCAACACTAACACTCTATTTTTATTGTAGAAAATCAGAGCTTCCTTTCCGGATCAACTCCAAAAGTTCTTTACAGGATACAACTAACTCCGAAATCTCGAGAAGAAGGCCTTGCCATAGCTGGAGAATGGAGTACTAGCAACATCTATTCCTAAAACCGCATTTGGGAAAATTAGTCCAATGTTCTCAGAACCTATCACAACACGAAGACTAGTTTCATGATGAGTGATGTGTCGGTGTATCGCATAGTATACAAGCCCTGCAAAACAGCATGACGAAAAATAAAACCTAATTTGAGCTAACATTTAGAAGCTGAAATCTTCTCTGATGACTCTGAGTCAATCTTGGTTGAGATCTATTGCAGTCTCTTCCTCAGCATTGCTGGAAGGCGGCTGAGGTGGAGCAACCAAAGACATCTCGTGATTTTTACTTGGTGATACAGATGCGTTTGCCAAGTTCATACTCTCATCTTCAAGCAAAAATGCAGGTGTAGGGGTTGTAGTTTCTTGTGAGGAACCATTATTGGCTTCACGTATTTTAGGCGGGGAGGGACATGCAGATTTGGGAGTAGCATCAGTTTCAGACATAGAGGAAACCAAGGAACCATCCGCTTCATTACTTTTCCCCCCGCAACCTACAATATGAGAGTGTATATGAGTGTGTGTTATGAAAGGCTCGTAGGCTGGAATCCTAATAATATACCATACCTGTACTAGAAACTGTAGCAGGTGTACTTGCATTTGAAGCTATGAATGAGCTTCCAGTTCCTTTTTTCACCTTTACCTGTAATTCAAAAAATAGGAATTAAGGTTCACGAGGAGCCAAGTATGCAGCTTATCTCCATAGGGAAACTTTTCAGAGTAACCAAACCTTTTCTATATTTCATTTCGTCAAGTAATCATATCATTTTACAGGGAATTCGTAAAACAATTATTGAAAACAAACACTAAGAAGATACACTTCTAACCTTCATATTCTCCTCGCAGTATTTAATCACAGAGGACAGATTGGGGCAATATCCTTGAAAGAGTGTGTAGGCCCACAAAAGAAGCTTCCGTGACGTGTTCATGTCAAGTATGTCCACGCCATCTATACCTGGCTGGACATACGTTTCTGTTGCTAACTGGGATGGCACCATATAAAGGTTTATACCAGATGGTAGCAAAGCACAGGAGGTATCCTTGTAGAAATTGTAAGAAGATCTAAGCAACATGGCAGCAGTCTCCAGGTCTTCATCTGAGACTTTCTTAACAATCACATTCTTGATCTTAGACAATGAAGGATTCCATTTAGTTTGGAGACTTTTCAGATGTTCTAGGTCCTCAGATGATGAACTCCATAATTCATCAGACTGGAGGTCTACACAGAGCAACTGTGGATACTCTACCCCACCCCCTAATGAACCTGGAACATGAACCTCACTTGAAAGTCTTGAATGCAACGGTGTTATCAAAGCCATGCTAATTACAAGAGATCTACACCATGCAACAGAAACATTCTTATATACTTTTGCACAGTTGCTATTGGACAACTTCGGGTTTTTCAACCGCTTCCTTATTTTCTCATTTATGCCCTCAAGTGCTTCAACCTTGACACACCCCTCTAAAGTTTCAATGTATCGATAGAGATATCTGCAGCAAAACATTATAAAAAATCAAATGCATCTCCCAAGCTGATTAAGACAAGGTACTGAAGAACTACGTGAAGTTTATAATCCTCATATAGCAATGACACAGAAAAGAAGAAGAAAAACGGATTACCCGTATAAGTAATTATCTGTCAATTCTGGGGTCCTTATCTCTGGCAAGCTACAAATATCTGACCACAAGTTGACCTGTTCTAAGAACAAAGAGAACAATCTCTCGAGAAGCTGCTCAGTGCCACTACTAGCAGAAGTATCAGAGCTAGAGCGAGATTGGTTGATCGACATTATTAAGGTTTTGATATACCTCCCCAGGACTACAGGAACAATATCTTCAAGACACAGAGAGAACTGAAATGACAATTGAATAAGATATACATCATATTCATGGAGACAGAAATCCACAAAAGAAAATTTTCAAGAGCTTTTATGATACGTTTGGTAGATCAAAATTGCCATAGAACTACCTTTGCTAATAGCTTGAACTTAGTAGTAAATTAACATCTTCTATTTCACAGAAGATGTCGATATCTGTCATCTCTTGATCATTCTTATAGAAGTGTATAAACAAAGAGCAAGCACAAATAACAAAAGAAATATTGGAACGGTGCTGACCATAGATACGAGTAACAAAGAAAATAGTAGCAAAAAGTCCATGATTGCACAATGTGGATTGGACATATGGATCACACGCCTTCACATTATATCAAAATGCATTTTTGTCTATTTAGAACCATAATATATTCTTGACTCCTTATCTCAACCTTACTCTTTCTCTCATTTTATCTAGCATTAAAGCTGTCCACTCTCTCTTAAATATCTGTTACTCCCTCTGTCCTATAATTAGATACTGGCTTAAAAAAAGTTAAGTAAAGACTCTATTTACTCCTATTAGCTTTTCATACCATCGCTAATATGGATGTCATGTCATTCCACAACTACTTACCTTCCACATAAAGAGTTCTGTTTCTATAACTTAAATAAGCATAGAAACTGGACTTCTTATGGAAGGGAGGAATTAAGGGTGCAACGATGACAAAAAACATGTTTTGAGCATCACCACTCGCATCTTATAAGACGTACCTTATAGAAGCAGGACTGTAAATATGAGACAAGGGGAACATGTTTTGTATATTTTTAGTGCTTCATGTATCAATAGCAACATTCTTTTTCAGCTGCCATTATTTTTCACTCATGCTGAATTTATTTGCGAAACATCTAGATCCACAATGTTTCTATTACATTCCTCATCCTGGATCTTCTGCAAATGTTTCTATTACAGTAATGAATAATGGCCATAAAAGTATAAATGGTGCACTGCTCTATTAGTTCAATAGTACATCATGACCTCATACTTCTCTTTTTCATTACCTGCGTATTTTATTCATGTTTGTATATAAGGGATTCTGCAGCATATAAGCAGCAGAAAATTTCCTAACCTATACACAGTTCTAATCTAGGCCACATCATGAAGCATAGACGATAATAATAAGCTGACCCTCTGGAGAGACACTGAGCAATGGACTAGCTACTTACAGATAGAGGGAGTTAAGAAAAAAACTAGTACAATTGCAGCACCATGTAAATCATGGTCAACATCCAAACAATTATAATAATGAAGGACAGATGATATATAGAAGCTCTACATCTACATGTGTGAGGTTCAAAAAAAGGGTAGGGCCATCAAATCCAAATGTAATATAGTATCCAAAAGCATGAGCATTAAGAACAAAAGAACCTTCACACCACTATTATTTTCACAACAAGAGAGGGTAGGGACATTTTCATTATTATTTTCACACCAATGCTAAGAAAGTGAGTATCGCTAGGCTAAACCAAGTACTCGAAGCAGAGCACATGTTAAGTCCTCATAAACCTTTTAACACAGCCATCAATTAATGTGGTTATGAACATGAAATGGGATTAAGCAGGAATATAATAATTAGCGAAAATCCCAACATATCTAAAATGTTACCCTTTTATCTGTACGGAGAGAGATATATGCCCGATCCAAAGTTGATGTGTCTCCAGTCTCCTCCAACAATCTCAGATAGAATAGTATGTACTTCCTGATGCAAGTAATAAATTTTCGAGAACTTTCTGCTAAGTAAACTTCCAATGTTTTTCTATTGGTAGCAAGACTTGGTGTCTTCCGTCTGCGAACAAAGAAGACATGACCACAAACCTATGTTGAGTAACAAATAAAGGCTTCAAGGGAAACATAAGTCACAGAACGGAAATATCTTTGTTTTAATATCAACATTGTATGGAATCAGCTTTAGAAATATCGAATTAGTTACATCCTCCGACAAGAACCTTTAGTCTATATATTCTAAATGAATACATCTACACGAACAGAACATCAACTTATGCTTAAATAAGGATTCAATAACTTAAGATTACTGCATGAAAAACTTCTTCAATTGAGATATGAAGTAAAAAACTAAAAGCGTACTTATCTGCAGGGCAATTTAGGTAAATTGAAAGATTAAAAAAAAACCATATGCAAAGCTTGTACCTTCCTTTCTTGACTGTACTGTCAATTTCCCACATGTTAATGGTGAATGGTGAACGAGATGACTTAAAGCAGAACGACATCTCCTCCTTTGCCTTCTCCAAATCCCCATGCTCACCTCTTCTGTAAAATGCTTCAGCAAGCATATACCTAGCTTTATGGAAATGCTTGAGTTCACCTTCAACACAAATTTCAAGTGCAGAAAGGCAATCGTTGTAAAGCATATGCCACATCTCTTCCAACTTGGACAAATCTACCGTGTCACTTGTAGAGTTGTCCCCTGACTTTCTTTCATCAATGCTTGTTTTTGATTCAGAAATTTTAGGATCAACTTTTCCAAGAAAATTTATGATAGAAGGTTTTGTGGATTCCAGAAACGAGTGTGCAGCTACTATCTGCAATAAATCCATGGCAAGGCTAAACATTGATCATAACAGTCACATACAGACACAAACGCACTTAAATATGATGAAATACAGTCTAAAAAATGAGTACAACTAAAAGGATTGTATCAATTGAGATCAACAAAGAAGCTTATCCAAAAAGGATTATCTGCTTGAAGAATAAGCATTTTTATCATCAAATGAAAAAAATAAGTTCTGCTGATAAAGAACCTTCATAGCATCCTGATCGTATTTCCCACGAGCGCATAGTAGCTTCAGCCGCGAGGCATGCATCCTGTAGAATGGGTCCACAGCTGATGGATTTAAAGCAATTGCCTTGGCATAGTACGAAAAAGACACATCCTTTGAGTAGTTGAGCTTCTCACAGAGTTTACCCATGTAAAACGCATGAGACCAATCTTCCCTGATAACAAACATTTATGAGATCCGTAAATATTAAGACAAATATAGCTCAACAATCTGAACAAAAAAATATAAGTATGTATGTACTTATGTTCAAAGGCCTTCTTGAAATGTTTCATTGAATTCTGACAGTAAGTCAACCAGTCTGTATCCTTGGATGGTGAAATATATCTTTGGTCATAGAAAGGTACAACATTCTGAATTCCATCATAGTAAACTAGAGCCAATAATTCGTGTATCTCCCCCTGGATCAAAGTAGAATTTATAAGAGTCTTAGTTACTGTCATAGAGTTGAAAACAAATCTGACCTAGAAGAACAGACCTAGATATCCATCACTAACTCTTTCAACATTACTAAATGATGACCTTGGCATCTCTTCCAAATTAGTAAATTATTTGTTGCTTTTGCTTGTATGCTGCCTCTTCCAGGTTCGTCCTTACATTTAACAAAGCTCCACTTTGGGGCAATCGATCAATCATGGAGACAGTCTTACAAGCTACAGCAATAAATAATTTACCATCCCCATGTCAACTATGCTATCTTCCTCACTAATAAGCACTAAATGCCGCCAATTGTGAATATCAAGTACTATATTGCAGTTGCACAAGCAAAATTTCCTAGATATAATGACCCTATATACATACTAGTATATGAAAACACCAGTTTTAGAGCCCAGTCAACCATCGGGGAAAAAACGTCAGGCTGAACAGAATTTGGTTATACGAAACGAAACCTGTTCAATTGTTGTTTTAGCTAGAGCTAAAGTCATCAGTAGGCATCGCCTGCTCCTTCTTCTACTAGTTTCAACTCTCTGAGGTAAGGTATCATTTTTCCTCCAGCTTAAAACATTTATTTGCTTGCTTCCATCATTCAGTAGCAAGTCCACCTCCTGAACGCAAAAAAAAGCATTTAAGAAGACAAGTCTAAGATTATGCTTAATCATTTCTTATTTTTTTCAATCTTCTGAAGTCAAAAAAAAAAATCATGATAGCTCAAGTAACCTCATCGTATATATCTGCAAGCCGCTGCCAACTCTCCAAGCGGAGAGGGTTGTAAATTAAATCATACTTGAAGAGCTTTGCATTTTGCTGAACAAATTCTTCACCCTCCTTAGTTAAAACAAAGCCGGCCCATTTGTCAGTTGCACTTGTTTCCTCGGACAATGCCAGAACGCGATAAAGATTGCAGTATACATCATAGTATGGTTCAGAACTGCATTAGTTAGCATATTATTATTCGTTGTAGACTAACATTTGAAGTAACAGAAAGCACCAAGTGGCAAACTATGATGCACGGGGACGGCAAAGCAAATGAAGTTTCTGCTGGGGATGGAACGGGGATGGATTCGTCTTGGGGACGTCCCTCAAACGTCCCCGGAACGCCGGAATCGGTCAGCCGTTTCCTAAGCTTTTTGACCTAATTTTGAACACAAATTCAGCACCAATTTGTACTCTAACGTACCGATCTTTGCTCTGTTAATGATTGTGTTCTCACTTTTGGCA
>JAULKK010000009.1:4810522-4826281 GCA_032355705.1 Rubia peregrina
GTTATAAAGTTTATAACCCGATTCATGCAACCCAAAAATTTTATCTTAATTTCTTCTAATTTACACTTTAAACCTTGATCTTTCCATGACTTATGGAAAGACCGTCTTTCAAGAGACGGACTAAAAAATTATTCAATTTCCAAAATTAAAACTTACCGAAAATACCCTTGGTTTCAAAGGGTTCCGTCGCCGGCGGCAGTGCGGATCTCTAGGGTTCCGTCGATTCACTGGCGGAAGTGCAGATCTCTAGCTACGGTGTCGATTAGCGCCTGTGGATCTCCGGCTAAGGTTCGCTGAGTAGCGCTAAAGCTAGGGTTCCGCTGAGAGCGCGTGTAGGAAGCACAGAAAGAATTAGAGCGTATAGAAATGAATACCTCAATTTATTGACACTATAATATGTATTTATACTGTTTCTTTCTTTTGTACTAAATGAGGTGTCTCGCTTAGGGCCGTTTGGGTAGAGCTCGGCCTCAGGCCTGGCTAAGTAAAAAAATAGAGTTCCTAATAAATTAAAAGTTAATAATTTAAAATAATCATAATTATTAATACAATTATTTATGGTGAAAATTGTTTTATTTTTTTTACATAGTAAAAGTAAAAAATATATTCTGGGCTCATATAATATTAGGATACGATGTGGAAGATATACATGTAAATTAATACTACCTCAATCCCAAAATAATTGACTTACTTTCTATTTTCGTTTATCCCAACTCCCACATAAATAGCACATTTTAATTCCCAAAATGGAAAAGAATATGTTGTAAATTTCCTACAATATCCTCCTTAACATCAACAACTTTTTGACTGGACCCACAATATTCTCAAAATATTCCTACTTTTATAATTATTCTTTTACCACATCAGTTTAAATAAAATACTGAGGTAAAAGTGTATGTACCAATTATTCCGGGACAGAGGGAGCAGATACAAATACATTACCATTATCCAATATTAAGGAAATACTAATAACTAAATTGACCCTAATACTAATAACTAAATTGATTGTATGTATACATGAATTAAAACTTTTATGAATAGTAAAAATGACAGTAAAAGTGAACATTAATTATGAACAGTAATTATGAACAGTAAATCAGAATAGTAAATTAAAACATTCAGACTGAAATAATGAAATACCTTAGTAAATTTATTTCTTAATTTGATTTTAGGCTTAGGATACTTCCTATTCTATAAAACAGATCAAACTTTGGGAGGTTCTTTCTGAGTACAGAGTTGTGGAGGTTTACAAGAGAATGTAAGAGCAAATGTTGAAAACCAGCGCGCTCAACAAATGAATTCTAGTTGCTTATTTATAGCCAAACTTCTAAACTATTACATAATTTGAAATCCGAATTTGAAGTCCATACTTGTGACCGGCTGCTGAATTGAAGTTTGGTGGTGTCTGGGTCCCACCACTAGTCTTTGTCTGCTGAAATGAAATGTGGGTGGACTTTACTCAAAGATCAATAACATTTCAAACTAAAAAATAAAATATTTTAATAAGAAGTGAATAATGTGATTTTCGTGAATATTTCATTTTAATATTAGTAGAAATCTTGACTTTTAATTATTTTAACAATAGTTGCTCTCTATCCAACTGAATTTGCGCATACACTATTCATTTAGTCAAAATTGCCTAATTTGAAAAGTAAAAATCGAGTAATGTATACGATAATATACTATCACGTGGGATCTTGTTAGAATCGTCGTAACATCTATTTTCATAATATCAACTTATTATTATTTTTAAATGTGCACAAGTAAAGATATTAACGGTCAAAAATATTTTTGGTCAACTTGCAAAAGTCAACATATGCAAATACAGTTGAAACAGAGGGAGTAGTTAATTTTATATTCAATCAAATAAGAATATATTAATAACACTCAGTGGTTAGGATTAGTGTTTATCATAATACAATATAGTTCTATTTGTATATTTTAGTTACCGGAATTTTTAAAAAGAATTATTCCAACATTAAAATTATTTGATTCCTAAACCTTCCAATCATTCTATAATATTAAGATAGATTTCGTTTTTAACAAAAAAAATTTAATCAACGTTCTTGAATTTTAGAGTTGAATTTTCTCTAATAAACATTTAAAATCATTATAACTATTATTAATGTTTTTTAACGCTGAATGCTATCAAACAAATATTTTTTCAAAAGTACATATTTCTAAAATAATATTTTAATTAAAATTCACATTTAGAAATACATGTTACGATGAATCTAATTAACCACATCTCATATTCCCTATGTTTATCTATTATTGGCACACTTTTCTTTTTGAGTTGTTTCTTTTTATATTTGCACACTTTCCATTTTTGGTAATATTCCTTCAATTTCATCCACTCATTCTACTTTTTACATTCTACATTCAATTTCATTCACTCACTTTCTTTACCTAAATCCAAATATCTAAACCTATGATGCCAGTTATAGAGAAGCGGGGGGAGTGCGATAAAATTATTGTTCATATATGTATCCAAATATGTGGTTAAAGTTTGACTACTTTGACTAGAAAAAAATTGTGCAGATTTGATTGGGACAATGAGAGTAACAAATTTGACAATTATGTTTAGGTAAAATTATAAATTTAATTTTATAGTACATTTTGACACACTATTGGTTGATTATTTGTGTTAATATCGAGTCACCTACAATTGGTCCTAAAATTTTGGGAATTTGAAATAAATTATCACCTCTGTTTCATTGGATGTTGCACCATAGGGTTAGGTGATTGGATTTAGGTGAATGAAATATGTGGATGAAATTGAATTTAGAATGTGAAAAGTAGAATGAGTCAATGAAAATGAAGGAATCTTGCCATAAAAGGAAAGTGAGCCAAATTTAAAGGACAACCTAAAAAGGAATGTGTGTCACATCTAATGAAACGGAGAGAGTATGAAATATTGAAATATGAATCATACAATAACAAAATATTTTCCCTTCTTCGATGTTTCTAATATGCACCTCTTTTTATATTTCTTGAGGATTAAAAATATAAATTTAATAATATATATACTAAGTGTATAATGTTGTGATTTTCTCTAACTTTGTACTAATTAATTAAGGAAGTGATAAGGAACTTGATGTGGAAAATAAGAAAGAGAGAATGGAGAATAAGATGAAGAGAAAAGATAAGGATGAGATGAAGTGAGAAAGTGAGAATGAGAGGTGCAGTTTTCTTCATCCTCTTAGGGGGTATTTATAGGAGAAATGTTGGGTAGTTATATAGTGTTCCCCTAAGGTAAATGAATAGTGAACAAATCTAGCTTATTACTAATGAGCATTTCATATTCATGACACTCCCCCTGGAATGCTCATTATAATAATTATGTGTTCATGTTGCCTCATTAAACACCTTACTTGGAAAAACTCAGTGGGATAAAAACCACAGTAAGGAAAAAAGAGTACAACCACGTATAGCTCCCTCATGTTGGCATTGGTGATTTCTTCATAAATTTCATAGTTTCCGCATCCCGATGTCATGAACATATTTCCTGAATACTGAAGTAGGAAGAGCCTTTGTGAAGAGATCCGATGAGTTCTCACAAGAACGAACATACTGAATGTTAATAACATTACTCTCTTCCAACTCTTGAGTAAATGAAAATAATTTCGGAGAGATATGCTTTGTTCTATCGCTTTTGATATATCCTTCCTTCATTTGGTTAACACACGCGGCATTATCTTCATAAAGTGTTATGTAGTTAGAAAGGTAGAAATTAGAAAACTAGTTATTTTAAATCACATCACATTACCACAAGGTAACAAGCCTCCTGTATATAGTAATATGGTGTTATGTAGTTAGAAAATTAGAAAATTAATTATTATAAATCACGTCAAATTACCATAAGGTGGCAAGCCTCCTGTATATAGTAATATGGTGTTACGTAGTTATAAAATTGGAAAGTTAATTATTATAAATCACATCACATTGCCATAAGGTGACAAGCCTCCTGTATATAGTAATGTGATGTTATGAAACAATAATAACAATCATTAAACTTTTAGTGCATAATAACAATCATAAAAGTTTTAGTGTATAATCACAAAAAAATTAGTGCACGGTTTATTATACCCGTGTTATGAACTTACTTGATGAAGGCGGAGAGTGATCGTGTTGATAACGCGTTGTTATTTTCTCTAACTTTGCACTAATTAATTAAGGAAGTAATTAGGAACTTGATGTGGAAAATAATAAGGAGAGAATGGAGAATAAGATGAAGAGAAAGGATAAGGATGCGATGAAGTATGAAGTAAGAAAGTGAGAATGAGAGGTGCAATTTTCTTCATCCTCTCAGGGGGTAATTACATAGTGTTCCCCTAAGGTAAATGAATAGTGAAATAATTCATTATCACAAATCTAGCTTATTGCTAATGAGTATTTCATTATTCATAACATATAAAGATTTATAGTGACGTCTCTTTTTCTTTTGTAAATTGGGGGCGTGGGGAAAAACATCACTTGCCTCAACACAAGAGCCAGCTCTGGAGTAAACCATTTTAGTGGTGATAGTATCACCAATGGAAAGTCGTAAATATGGAAAACAAAATAGAAGAGATAGTAAGTGTGGTCTGAATGAGGTGTCCTGAAAATTGGTGGAGGAGTCTAGCGGAAGCAGTGGAGAAAACATTTGAAATAGAGAATTTTGGGTACTGGCCAATGGTGAAAACATTTTAAAAGAGTACGACAATGGGATGCACGTAAACACGGACGTGACATTTGGGCACTGGATAAGGGGACTAAGTTCCTTACACTCTCACTTTCAAACAAAGGACATTCCCCATTAGATTTCTTGCCCGTATACTCTTGAGCATAATGGTCGAGCTGAGCACAAGCATCGTCACATTACTGAGATGTGCTTGTCTATGTTATACCTCTCTCATGTCCCTCTCTCCCACTAGCCTGACGCCTTTGCTACAGCCACTTATACCATAAATTGGCTGCCCACTCATGTTCTCGTCGGACGATCACTGTATGAAGTTATTAATGGTCGAGTTTCCATATACACAAACTTCCATGTATTTGGTTCTAGTGTTTACCCTTATTTTTGTCCATGTGCAACTCACAAACTCGCTCCTCGCAATTTGCCATGTATCTTTCTTGGGTACAGCTCCCAGTACAAGGGATATCGATGTTGGGATCATATGTCTGGCAAGATACGTGTCCCCAGACATGCACGCTTTGACAACACTTCATTCCCTCGTGCTGATGGTTCTTCTTCAATATCTATGTTCTCTCTAGATGTCTCTACTTTTTTGGATCACGTTGATGTGTCAGCTGATATTCCTACTTCTTCCATGGTGGCATCTCCTCCTGCTCGATTTGTCACTTTGGTTGCCATCCCTCCTGGCTCATCGATGTTATCGTCCTCACCTACTACGACACCGTATTATGTCTTCTCTACCGATTCAGACCATCCAGTGACCGCTCTGACGCATCCTACTCCGCCTATCTCACCATCGACCAACTAATTCGGTTCGCCGGCCGCGACTGTTCCTTTAGTCTCTCCACCTCAGTCGCGTCCACATCATATGGCTACTCGGTCTGCGTCTGGTGCTATTCAACACAAATATTATTCTGACATTGTTGCTCATGGTCTTCTTGCTGCTTTGATTTCCCATACAAAACCTATAAATTATCGCTCGTCCCTTCAGGATCTAGCTTGGTTTCAACTATGAATGATGAGACGGTTGTTGTTCGTGGACAACACACCTGAGATTTGGTTCCACGACCATCAGATGTCAACATTGTTGGCTCCAAGTGGGTTTATCAGTTGAATTATCATCCCGAGGCACAATTGATCACTATAAGGCACGTCTTGTGGCACAAGGTTTTTCTCAGATCTCTGGTTCCGAATTTGACCAAAATTTCAACCTCGTGGTCAAAGCCTCTACGTTCAGACAGTTCTTACTATTGCCATTATGCGCTCATGGCCTCTTCATCAGCTCAATATCAAGAACGCCTTTCTCAAGCTCACTTCACCGATTTATATAGCGCAACCAGTCGGCTACAAGGACCCGCTTAACCCATATTATGTATGTCGCTTGTGGAAGACCATTTATGGTCTCAAGCAAGCCCATCGTTAACAGTCTCAGTGTTTCTGCATCTACTAGGTTCAGCTTGGCTTTTAATGTAGCTTGGATGATACTTCACAATTTGGTCTGTCTTGAGGATCATCGTTGTTGTACTTATTGTTTTGTGTCGATGACATCATTCTTACATGTAATGATTTGACTTTTCTTTGGCAGTTCATTGATAGCATACATTGGGAATTTTCCATTAAGAACTTGGGTGCTCTTCATTACTTCCTTTGCTTAAAAGTTTCACCCACTCCTTTGGGTCTCCTTCTTGGCCAGGCTAAGTACGACAAGGCTATTGTTACTCGTGTCGGGATGTCTGATGCGACTCCAATTTCCACTCAATTTTACCTGGTTCTCAACTCCGCAACAGCACCAGTCCTCCATTATGGAATCCGACACTCTCTCATTCTCTGGTCGGAGCACTCTAGTAACTGACTATTACTCGTCCAGATTTGGCTTTTGAAGTCAACACGGTTAGTCAGTATCTTTAGGACCCTCGAGATGATCATTTTGCTCCAGTTACTCAAATTTTTTGATATGTTCGAGACACTTTGCATTTATGTCTCTCTTTTCTCTATGCCAACTCTTCCGAGGTGTTGGGTTATTATGATGTTGATTGGGCCCAATGTCTTTAGACCTGATGTTCCACTTATGGTTATGTTGTCTTTCTTAGCGGAAACCTTGTTTACTTGAGTGCCAAAAGCAGCCCATTGTTTATCATTCCAGCATCGAGTCTGAGTATCGTGCTCTCATCAACACAACTTCTGAGGTTGTCTGGATGACTCACTTTTGCGAGATCTTCGTGTTCCATTTTCCAGTTCTCCACAATTGTTATCGATAATAGTACTGCAATTTTCTTGGCTCAGGATCCAGTTGCTCACAAGCGGGTGAAACACATCGAGATCGACTATCATTTTGTTCAAGAGTTAGTTACGACTGGAAAGCTGCGCGTTGCTCATATTCATACTACGCTCACAATTGCATACATCTTTACCAAGGCCTCTCTCGTCCTTTATTTGAGTTTTTCAAATCCAAGATTTGTGTCTCTGAGTATACGACGTTTCGCTTGAGGGGGGTGTTTGACTTAGTCAAATAGAGGACTAGGGTTTGTTATATTTGTAGTTACCATACGACTCTCTGATGTATTCTTCTATTTATTCTCATTAATAAATAACAAACTCATCACGGGAAATCATTGTTTCAGCAAGGCATACGAATCATGGTGCGTGACACAAGGTGATAATGCAAACTTGCAAACCTTTAGCTAGGCAGAAGGTATTTCCTAGTGTTATCATGAGTTCATGCAGAACTAACAACAATACATGAATCAATAGCTTACTTAAGACACCGAGAAACAACACATAGATGGTTGTGCACTGAATGTGAGATGACACTAAATCACATCCATAATTTCCCAAATGTTCCATCGGGGCTAGAGGGACTAGTTAGGAGTATCATAATGTTAGCAATTATTTTCACTAGATTTCATAAAATGAAAGTCCCTAGAGTTGTAGTAGCAACCACTCACAACATGGCTCGTGATGTAAATGTTAGCCAACATCACCAACCCACTCTCTACTATAAATTTTCAAACTTTGCTTTTCAAAAAAATTTGTCTAACAGTTAGATGGTCTAAAATTAAACTTTGTATTCCATTTATTTCAACGAAATTCTTATAATCTTAAAAACCTTTTAAAATATATTTTGAAATATAAATAATTATAATTTAACACTAAAAGTTATAAGGCCAAGTGCAGTGGTAGAGACCGCTAGTGGTTTCTTACCAATTAAATACATTATTTTTCTCAATCTCTCTCTTCCACCTCACCCTAAGAGATCACTTAAGAGACCACCATTTTTTTCTCCACAGTGGTAAGAGACCACTCTGTACTATTCATGGACCCACTTGATTTTCTCTATCCTACTCATTAATTTTACCATTAACATTTAATCTAAATAAATTTGTCAACCCAAAGTAAGTTGAATGTGAAATTTAATAATACATTATAATATTTAAATTGAATTTCATTTTTTGAAAAATTATTAAATAATTTTTTTGGTTCTTTTATATAGGCCCTTTGTTGTAAAAAATAATTTCATTCCATTTTTTCAAAAATTATTATTTTTCCTTTTTTCATATTTAAAATAAAATTAAAGATTTTTTTAAAGTATTTTACCTATTTTAAATTAATTTTACAAATTTTTAAAAATTCAAGTTTTTTAAAAAAAATTATGAGGGGACAAGTGGCCCAACCAATGGGCAACACGTGTCCCCATATGAAATTAAAAGGAAAGAAGAGCAGGCAACTCGGTCAGAAGTCAGTGTTTTTGGCTGACAATACGGCCTCTTGAGTGGGTTCTTACCAAGAGCCTCTTGAGTGATCTCTTGTTAAGAGACCACTCTAGAGACCCCCACTGTGGGGATTTTCGGTCTCTAGAATGGTCTGTTAAAATTAAGAGACCATCACTGCACATGCCCTTAGTCTTTGGATATGTGATATATGTAAACATACACGTGTCGTTCCTAATAGATGTTTATTAATCATCATCAAGCTACAGACGTAGTACGTTTATAGAAACGTATCGTTCTAGCTAGATGGATCCTAATCGTCATCAAGCTACACGCATACGTGTCGTTCTATTTGGATGTTAAGTAATCGTCATTGCGGCTGGATAGATCATTTTCTTGAGTATTCTGCTTAAAGTTAACCCATCTCTTTTTTTACTAACAACGTGTGAACAAATGAATAACATAATAATATATGCGGGGAATTTCTTTCAAATCACCATAGTATCTGGATTCAACATTGTGTTCCTTGTCTGCATCATAGGATCCCAGAGAAGTACCTGGGATCCTCGCTAATGCTTAAGTTAGTTTACTCCATATGATCAGTATAGTAAATAGTGTTTGGGGAAAATGTCCATACATGTCCTGTTGTTCGGATTCTCCATTTATTGCGGGTGATTACTGTGATCTTTGCTTGGTGTTCCTTCTTGTTCCTTCGTTATGTTTTCGTGGGTGACATTCATCTTCCCTCTTAAGTTCATTTTTCTTGCTCGCTGGATGTAAAGTAATATTGTTTTGGTCTTGGACTTTGTGTTGCTGATAGAGACGCGGGGAGGCTCTTCCTTCATTTCCATTTATTTGATTCGATTCGTTAGGCTCGAGATACTATCCTTGTTTTCAATTTCACGTAGTTAAAGGAGGTGTATACCATAAGCCCCCACCCAATGGGAGAGTAGTGTTTGTGTTTTACTATAAGTATGTTGATAGTAAAATATAATACACTAATCACGAAGGGATGTGAGACTTGTGGGTTAAGATGTTTGTATTGTAAAGGTAAAATATTCCAAAATATATTTATTCGTATGGGTAAGTAATCCTTACGGGCAAATTTGAGGATTGACGGTTCCCTTTTTAAACCTACTTATGTAACTTATACAAGTTTTAAAAGTGCATTTTCAAGCACAATTTCTGATGCTAGGATTATAAAAAGTATATATTGTGATTTTGTGGGGCATATCTGAAGTAATATCGTTGTCGTTAGGGTCTTTTGAACGAGTTCATTTTTAAAACCTCTTAGGATTCAAAGGCACTTTCCTCTATCGTTATCCATTGTTAAATATGGTGATTATTTGATCAGAGTCATCGTCCTCTGTACCCTGATCTAGTATGGTCCTGGATGGGGTGGCTCGTGGTAGCGATGCTAGTTCCAGGGAAGAGCTAGTGGCTAGAAATATAGCTATAGAAGACATAGATGATGTAGAAAGTATTGAAGACGATACTTCTTTGTCAAAGTTGATAAAAATGGCATCCTTCCCTGAAGACGATCGACATTAAATTGTTCGGTGCTTCTAGGGTTTTTTAGTGTTTATGAACATCATTTCTTGTATGGGTTAGTTTTGCTTATCCTTTATTTTATCAGACTTTTCCTATATAGGTATAGTGTGGCTCTTACCCAACTTTATCCACGATGTTTGGTTGCATTAACAGGATACATAGATTGTGCAAAGATACTAGATTTTGCAAAGATACTAACAAAGGTTTAGAGATTGAAATTTTCTTGAGTTTTATAAGTTGTGTAGTGATGGTTCCGTAGGTGTGTATACTTTTTATGCTTTGATTCCTACCATTCAACATGTGGACGAGTTCCCTGGTAATTGTAATTTCTTGAAAACCGGTATTTCTTTATTAAGGAGATGGTATGCACATTCCTCTGTGGAACTTTTATGTTATTATTGAACCTCAGACTAAGGTAGGAAGATTGACTAATGAGAGTCAGCTAGTTAGGGAAATGTTACGCCATGAAGTGAAGATAGACCATCCTTGTGGCAAGCAAGATTATTCTTATTATAATTGTCTAGTGATTGATTGCTTAAACTATTTGTTCATTTCTTAATTTTTTGAATGCTATGTAGGGATGCCATTATCTAAATTTGTTACTAACCTCGTAAAGGATGAAAAGAAAGGAAAGAAGGAAAATCTATATCAGAATGTCCTTCCCGTGATGTTCCTTCCATCATGAACTGCCTTTGAAAGGCCACCATTAAAGGCGGTTATGAACCGTTGTTGCTCCATGATCTGGAACCACCTTTAAAAAAATTGAGCTCGGAATATTGATCTATGAGTCAGACTCCCTATGCGGGTCCGACTGTGGAACTTATTATTCGAGTCTCGGACTCCCCATGCAGTTTCACTTGCTAAATTATTACTATGGGACTCTTATTGTATATTCTATTACAAGCTCGGAATGTTGTTCGAGTTTCAGACTCGGAACATTGTTCTGGACTTTATAATAAATTCTTCCATCGGGTATCAAATCTGGACATGCACATGCAATTCAAGCTAGGAATTGTAATTTTTGCTTTACAGGTTCCGAGTTCGGAAGGTGTTTCAGCAAACGAAGTTTCGATGGAGTAACTCATAATCGTGTAAATGTTAGTTTTTTATATGGGTAAAATTGAATTCCGCACTCGGAAAATATGTTAAAATCAGCCTCTTCCATTATAAACCGGCTTCTAAAAAGTCTCTTAAAACTGATCCAGCTTGTACAAAATACAAGAAAATATGACACTAGATATCAAAAATCTATAGACTATACTAGGAAAGAAAAAAATTATATATTGGAATAGAATTCATCAAAAAATCTATTTCACACAACTATGTCATCATATATTAGTTTCTTATAATACCACATTTGGATATCCTATTGAAGAGGAACGGGAGTACACAAGATTCCTAGCCAAGCAATTTCTTGTGATGTTGATATCATCTTGTGAATACGGCTTGAGCACCTTTTGAAAAATCTATGAAACAAAAATATTAACAATATTAGAAATGGAATGACATCCTACGTTGCTTAAAATATCTTGAAAGAATCATCTAAATACTCGCTTCATCGATTTATAGGTAATCCTCATGCACATGTTGGACACTTTCTGTTGCGTATAGCATTAAATAATGGTCGCATTCCCATGTCTTCGCTTGTTTCTTGTACTAATAAATAAAATATAAATTAGTAACAATTAATTATAATAAGTGATCAATAAATAGTATTTTGCAACATGAAAATAGAATCACACCCTGATTTGTATTAGGTCCAAACCCTCATTCAATATTCTCCGGACCATTGATAGAGTCACCCAAAATTTTAACGAATGACTTGGATGGTTGGAAGTGAAACGGATCCATCCAGTAAACGTGCTTCTTATCGAGGACAGTAAATGTTAATCTCTAATGGTCTCTACAACATATATAAAATAATAATAAAATAATGCATAAATTTATTAGCTTAAATAACATGAGTGTGTATCCATCACCTTTCATTATACGATGAAACAAATAATTTTTTATCCGTTCATCCTAAACTTTTGCGGATGTAGTTGACCCTTGATCAGCTCCCTCCCAAGGTTATTAAACTCAAGAGGATGACTATTAAGGATCAAAGATAAAAAAAATTATATTGATTTACCCGTTCCTACTGCTATGCTACATATAGGGGGTTTACTAACAACTACAAACATGTGAAATTACAAGACAATAAACTATATAAA
Organism: Rubia peregrina; assembly: GCA_032355705.1. NCBI lineage: Eukaryota > Viridiplantae > Streptophyta > Magnoliopsida > Gentianales > Rubiaceae > Rubia > Rubia peregrina. The sequence goes on from JAULKK010000009.1 coordinate 4,822,672, forward strand.
ATAGCACTTGGGGAGTATTTGCGTAACATGATCGGTGTTGAATTTTGATCCTTGATTCAATCAAATACAAGATGCACAAGTCTATTCTAGTGTTTATGAAACATAGTGTGGTCGATGGTCAAAACTTCCCCATACCTGTCACGTAGGGTGCCCATGTAATCTTCCATCGGCACTGTGGGGAGTGCAACAAAAGCCATGCTTGCTGTGCAGATCTGATTCTCATCGTATGATTACATCCCGAGCACTACACCACGAATGCTTCTCCTTGGACCTACAAAGGTAAAGGGGGTGAAGCACTTATCGATCGGCTCTAGGGTTGCTAACCCTAATTTTCTACTAATGATATCTCTATATGTATCCCTTCGGGCCAATTTTCCGGCTAAGACTAGTGTATGGTTGATCATAACGTTGACTCGGCGACCCACATGCACACACACATACGGTCTCAAACTATTGTTACCCTAATCACATCTAGGGTTCCTTTCAAAGGGGATATCAATAAGTTCGCTAACTTGAAAGTATACTACGGTGTGTGCCAATCTTAGTGTGACAATCATGCAACTAATAAGAGCATGAAGAACAAGCCAACATAATAGTCATAAACACATAGAAATAGGTAGATCTAAGGACTCTCACAAGACAAACACCAAATCTTGAATAAAAATATAAACTCCAAGTTAATTAACTACTCCCTAAGCATTGAGCCTAAATATTTCATTGGATTCAATGTCTTTGGGTAAAAGAAAAATAAAGAGAAAAGAAACAAATTTAGAGAGAAGGAAGAGCTCATTTCTCTCTCTGCCCTACTTCGAAGAGTCTAAAATGAGCATAAACCTAAACCCTAGTAGACATAGGTTGATATATATATATATAGAGTAGAAAATTGGGCCTTTTTGAAGGCCCAATATGGGCAAAAAAATCCTAGCAGCCACAAACGGCACAGGGTGTGCAATCTGGCACGGGTCGTGCTAGCCGAATAGCCTTTGTTGACACAAGTCGTTTGCCCTGGTACAGGCTGTGAGCCTCGTGTTGACATGGGCCGGTACCCTCGTGCTGACATTTATTGCGTTGGCCGGCACGGGTCGGCAATTGGTGCTCTATTAATCGTGCACTCCGTATCGTCATGGATCGTTGGCTGGAAACATTTCTTGATCAGTTGAACGGCATAGACCATATCGTTCTTCGCACCCCGTGGGCTGGTCTTTGCATTTTTGAAGTTGAAATGACACGGGTCGTGCAAACAAACACGGTCTATGTCCATACTTAGCCTCCCGAATAAATTTGGTGCCACAGGCCGGCTGGTGCCAAATTGCATGTGCCAAGAGGGTTTTACACGGCCCGTTCTTGAAGGCACGGTCCGTACTGGGAACCTCTGGCATAGGCCATGCTAGTGGGGTTGGTCTGTGCTGGAGGGGAAGCTTCGTGCCGGCTAGTGGTAGCAGGTCTGCCGGTTTGTGCTGATTGATGTCACCTTTCATTTTTGACATTTTTTAATGCCTATTCCACCTTTTTCTAGCTCAATCTCATCTACTACCACATTTTTGGTCCGTTTTGTCTACTACCATCCTTTTCAATGACCTTCAAAGATCTTCGACCATTCTTGGGAATGGCCTTCAAATATATTCTAATTTAATTAATTTTTTGGCTTTACATTTATAAGCTCGTAACTATTTCTATCATAAATACAAAACCAAAAAATTATTCTTTACGAACTCATAACTATTTCTTTTCCATAAAAGAAACCCCGAATTTGTCATTTACGAGTCTGATGTATTTTCAGGACTGAACTTGACCAAACAATGTTTAGAATTCATTTTTTTGAATATTTTCCTTACAATCCCAAATTATAGTTCTGAGTTCGTAAAAAATACTCGAGCAAGTTTCATTATTTCTTCTAAATATTGTTTTGAGTTAGGAACAATATTTCTCTTCCTGATACTATGTAAAAATGAGTTAAGGACTCGGAACAACTATGAATACATGGGGGAAAAACCCAAATCAAGTTCATTCTCAAAAGCCTCTATCCATTTCTAGCTATGAAACTCCAAGCTTCATCCGAATTCAAATTCTCACTCTCGTGTGAAACAAGATTCATTTCGTCTTCATATCCCAATGCACGGGTTTGAGAGCTTCATTCAAAATCAATGAGGGAAACCAACCAAGGAACCTGAGCGACGAAGCAAGGTTTTTTTTCTGTCGAAGACCAAACGAGGTTCAAAGCTTTAAGGGATACCACAAAATTGTTGGATAGATACATAATAAATATGAATGTGTATCGTAGCATAGGGTTAGCTGACCCCGTTCGCAATTTTGAAGGTCAAAACTTTCTTAAACTTCTTACTTTAAATGAAACCTCTTACTTTTATGTGGTGTGCCAATTTCCATTAGGTAGATGGTTTCAGTAGTTATTGGACTAGGGTGAAAGGGTTTAATGTTGAGATCAGCCCATGTATTATCAATAAAATAATTGATAGCCCCCATAAGGGACCGAAAGATGTTTACCCCTAAGTGGATAATGGACCTTTAGATGACGTTTATCATAGGGGGAATGGCCCCTTAATGATGAATATCCTAGTATTGACCCAATTGTGTGTAGTGTGAAATACTTTCAAGGCAATCCCCATGATCTAGGGAGACCGGAATCCTTTTTCTTAATAACCTCACGATTGATCAACGTATTGTGTACGAGATCATATCTCGGTCCATAGTACCCACTCCCGGTAATATTACCGATCCCAATTATTCGACTCTTATGATGTTCTACTATGTGGTTGAGGGTGATGAAATTTATCCCAGGGCCACCATCTTTTAGCACGTGATGTGTCCAGAAACGTCAAACAAAGTAATCAAGAATCTTCCTTATGGAAACTTAATTACGTTGATTTTACAAGGTGTGGATGTGTTAGCTTTTCATGGCGAGGAAAAAGCACAGTACTTTGTGAAAAAGAAGTGGATATTGTATGAGTACAAGTAGTGTCACCCAACACTTGATACAGCCGAGTCTCACAAGAGAGCAAGGGTTGAAGAAGGTACTTTTATTGTTTTTTAGATATATTTACGGTAAATTTTGTTCTATATTCATTTAGAGTTTGTAAAATTTAATTTCAAAGGAGTTTGGCCCAGAATTTATCAAGAGATGAAGAATTTCTACAAATGGGTTCGCGATGAAGTGGGCTAACTGAGGAAGCATATATGGAAGCTAGAAAAGAAGAAAAATGTATACGAGAGAGACTTTAAAAGAGTCAAAGACCACCCACCTCAAACGATGCTCTTCTGTGTGACATGTGTTAGGCCTTGATTGGGAGATGATTGGAACTTTGTTGTTTTTTTTGGGTCGTGATTGTTGATGTGTCCATATTATACCATTATTTTTGGGGATCTTTTATACTCAGTTTGGTAGGATTTTGTGTTTTAGATACTCTATTTTACCTTGAAATCCTATTACTAGAGTTAAGAGTGACTTTATCGCTTTCTCATTTGTAATAAGGATTCCGTGAGACGAGGTAATTGTTGAAGATTTGAAGACCTTGAAGACTCCATTTTGAAGACCATGAAGACTTTTGAAGACCCGAAGAAAGGAAGAGGAGACAACTACATGAAGACCAAAGAG
>JAULKK010000009.1:4883967-4894755 GCA_032355705.1 Rubia peregrina
CTCTGAATTGAAGAAGATTCAACAAATTATGATGCTATATATTGTTGCAATAGATCAAATGAGAAAATATCTAAAATATTATGGCGTTACAGTTTACATGGTCAAACAAATGGTGGAAATTTCCAATTCTATTTTACACCATGAACCTCGAAACTTCTATACATCTAAATCACTCACCTCTTTCTCTAGCCCCAGATATTCTGACCACATGGACATTCTATAACCATACACCTGAAACGTGAAATATGATCGACAGAGTCTGCATGAATGCTTGAACATGACATGATTACCTAGCTTTTGGAAATTATATTCACCTAGCTGAGCAACCTGAAATCATTTGGCAAGTTAAAATAGAGAGAGGGAGAAAACATATGCATGTCGTGAATTGCTTGCGCGATTCATGGATTCTTATCTCCGTTGCTGTCATGTTCGAGAAGGATGTACTTACGAGTTTGATAGTATATTCACGATCAAATATACCATTGTTTGGATATGTATAAGAAAAGGTAGCAACATCCCACAATGGCTCTGTCAATGCACCAGACTCTCCTGAATTATTTAAAAGAACGTCAGGTGAATGTGCTCGGATTTAAAAATTAAGTTGGGAAGAAATGTGGAGAGATGAGATACCAGACAGAACAAGTGCTCTGCACCAAGACATGTAGTTTGAACCCAGGCTTATGAAATGTATCCGTCAAACAACATATATTTCTTGTTCAATCACTAAAACGTATGTTCGGTAGAACTGATTGAAGAACTCAGAACCTGCTGAGTAAGTAGCACATATAACCAAGATAAGAAACCGTGAAGAAGATTAAATAAGTTGTGAAGTAGATGATTCAAACCTGGAAGTTCTTCAACATTTCTAATCGAAGAATCAATCCAGTTTCAGCAATATTCCTTTCAGTATGCCGGAAAGCCCAAATGATTGAATCCATGACAAATTTAAGTTGCTGTAGAAAAAATACAACACATTTAGTTGAGATGATCTTTCAGAACCAAAAAGAGAATGACAGGATCATAGCTATAGGTTTGAAATTCTTGATATACATGGCACTTAGAAAGCAAACAAATGAATCAGAGCGCGAAAACAATGTGTGGCAATGTCATGAAGCAACGAGAAAAACTTGAGCCGATAGTTCTCAAAGTTTTTCGTATTCATCTGCAACAAACCAAGAAATCACACATCAATAGCTTCATTCACCAGAATAGTTGATTCACACATGTCACAGCCCACAACAACAGACATATTCATGGGCTAAGTTCCATTACTGAGGATGCACAATATGTTCCTGATATCCCCATTGCACATACATTATGATGCGAAAAAAGAATAATTAAAAAAGGACATAACATAGATTTGTGGTTTTAGGATGCAGTATATGAACTGAACATTAAAACCAGCTTAGTTTGAGATCATTACTGATGGCTGAAATTACTAACCTCTAAGGTGCACCAGAAAACAGCTTCAAATATGCGAGGAACATCTTTTTCCATCATTACACCTTTGTACTTGAAAATCAAATATAGTAAATAACTTGTGTGTTAAGTTTTTTTCTTATAATAAAACAGAACAAAAATAGCCCTATATCATAAATATACAAACAGGCTCAAGGGAATATCAAAACTCGAGGAATAACAATCACAATTAAGCCAGAAAAATATAGAAGTGCTCTCTACTCTGGTAAAGTTCACTGGAAAAGATTCCACTACAGGATTTGCAGGTCTAAAACCCAGAAACTCATTTGTTTATGATAGCAGCAAGTAGAGAAAGTACTTCAGATTCTCTAGCATCCAGCAAATTCCGCGAATAGTCACCAAGTATACCATCATTGGAGGAACAAATTGCTTTCCAATCAGTGGGCTCACATTGAATATACAAAAGCCTATCATCAAATCCATTCCAGTTTTCAATGCCAACATTGTCCCCTACACCAAACCAAGACCAAGAAAGGAAGAAGACAACCTTATTGTTCCACAAAACCCTTGTTCAAAACCCAAGTATAAAACAAAATTAAAAAGGGGGCAATAACGGAAAGTACCGTGAAAAGTGCAGAAGTTGTGAGTTTCCACGGAAAGTGCAGGTATTAAACCCAAGTACCAGAAAGAGCAACAGGACGTCAAACTTATCCTCGCGGGAGACGATGCTCTCGCAGAGCACCTTTCCACCTTCAGTTGCGAAAGAGAGGTTTCACTGGTGGTGTCGCTGATGACTCGTCCCTCAGGATCCTTCTAGGAGGCTCTTGCGGGTATTACAATCACAGGAACAAAAATCACAAGAACGAAAATCACAGGAAAGAAGAAGAATTGAAAATAGGAGGAAAAACTGATTGAAAAGCAGGGGAGTTAGGTTGGTGAAAAACGATGACGTTTTGGAAAATCAGAATGTCAAAATGAATCAATACCCCAGTGGATACAAGAATGCAAATAATCTTTATTATACTGTGCTTTGCGAAGATGCTTTGCTAAGAAAAAAAGTAGATTCATAAACAAAGTAATAAGCCGAGGACCCGAGGTAAACAAAGTCGCTTACTGAGAATTCTGCAATGGATCTTCGACACCGGCTACGACCTTCTTTCTCCGGGTTTACAACTGGCGAGGTTCATCCCCTTTCTTTTATTTGAAACTTATTGATTACCGTGTCTTATTTACCACTGGATGTGCTCGATTTCTCTTTAATTTCACGCTTATTTATGCAAGTTCTTTCATAGCTTAATTAATCTATCACAAGTATGTGTATGGGGTTGGAAATTATGAGTCTCGCGTGTTTATTTACGGTACTTTCTGGTAATCAAATGCATAGTGAGCATACCTGTTAATGGGCTGATTTTCTTTTTACATGCTGAGTGTGTGTTTTCGTTTTGCTCACTGGGTATAGGTACATTCGAAATTTGATAAAATAAGAAATCTCAATAGTTCATTGCTTTTCTTGTTTTAGTTAATGGTCGCTAGATGTAATTGATGTAACAGATTTATGACAAGCCTTTCCTATAATGTGTATTTTGAATTAGGTTGAGAAAATGGAGCGTTTGCTTAAGGATGATGATGAGCAATCTTTTGACTCAGAGTTCTGTAAGAAGCTTGCAAGGGCTTTCAAGTACGAAGCCTCTCTCTTGTAACTTTAGTTGATGAAGTGGTTACATTGTGTATTATTATGTGAGTGGTGACCTTGTTATCATATTAAAATTACAGTCACTCTAAAGGTCGTGCAGGAAAACCAGTTGTGAAGTGGACTGAGGTATCCTTCTCGTCTTTGTCTGAGATTGGAAAGTTCCGAGTTGATCAGTCGTGTTGAAATTTTATTTGAATCAATGGCTGGTCATTTATCAGGTCCAGAATTGGTTTCTAAGTAAGCAGCCAATTGACGTGTCTGAAGAGGGAGAAGATGAGACTGCCCAAATATTACCCACTGTTGCGGAGGCTTGCTCCTTTGTTGAGAACAGTGATAATCGCAGGAGGGCCAAAGGTGCACATACAACAATGGATGTGTTGAAGATTTTCATAGAGTTTACTGTTCTCTTTATACCGATGTGTTTACATGTTCTATCGAAAATGAAATTTTCATCCTGGAGTTCTCTTTTTCTTTTTTCAATTGTTATTTTTGCTGTGTCAAACTAAATATGCTTCTGCATTGCTTTTGTGTTTACTTTTGTGAGTGATGCATATTATTTAATGTGTTAAAAATTATTTTAAGATGTATAATGTCCACATCACATAACTATTGTGATTTATGATAGCAAATACTCCATTTTCAGTGTTGATCACTGCAGGTAAAAAAGTTTTGAAACTGCCAAAGCTGGAATTTGAGGCAAAATCATCAAAAGATGGAGCATGGTAATATAACTTGAGCGGTCTCTCCAACCACCCCCTATCCCTTCCCCCGGGGTGGACTTTAGTAACCAGGAAGATGGCTTCTTACCTTGTCTTCTCCAACCACCCCTACCCCTTCCCCCTGGGGTGGACTTTAGTAATCAGGAAGATGGCTTCTCGCCTTGTCTTCTTTGACTGGATAATACATGTTGTCATATGGCACTGCCAGTTTCAATTTGTTTTTAGAACATGCTACAATTAATCTTGCTGTTTTCTGTTGCACATAGAGTGTAGGACAGTAAAGCATAGTTATGAACTTTTGGGTAATATGTATCAATTTTGATACATACACATACATACACACTGGCCAGCATTATGTATGTGCATCAGTAATAGTCCCAACTCTTCTTTTGCCTTTTATTTAACTCTTTAACAATCATAGTGGAAGCAAACTGTGTATTTACTGTCTCTGTGATGAAGTCTGTAGCAAGAATTGCAATTTTTTCTGACTTATTGTATGTATGATCCTCCATAGGTATGATATTGATACGTTTCTGGCTCACAGACTACTTGATTCAGGAGATGCAGTAAGTCCTCTTTTTATGATTTGATTTTATGACTTTGATAAGTAAGTAAATTTGTTATCCCTAGACTGTAAGTGAATGTGTGTCTGTGCTACATCCGTGATCTTGATTCTTTGTCAGTAATATTTTCAAGTTAGATTTGTATTTTTATTCGCTGTTTAGTAGCAACATAAGTCCAATAATCCAATTCGTTTGGTTTTTCTTCAGCCATAAGGCATTGAGTTGGTCTTATATTTCATGAGACACTATATTTGTTTGGCTTCCATAACAGAAGAATGTTAAAGGTATCTGCAAGTATAGGCTTGTCTCTCATGTTTGATGGCTTTCATCTTATACAGGAAGTACTTGTTAGATTTGATGAGTTTAAGAAGGATCAAGATGAATGGGTAAATATAATGAATGCAGTACGCCAACGGTCGATTACATTGGAAGACTTTGAATGCCAGATTGTGAAGGTTGGAGAAACTGCATTATGTTTTCAGGTACACCTCTCATATTTATATAGATGGTGCTAGGGCCAGGCTAGATTGTGAAACTGCTAAATAGGGAGCAAGATGATGTTATAGTTGAACTCCATAACCTTGTTAGCAATATCTTCAGGGAAAGGTCATAGGGTGGAGTTAAGATGAATCATTTTTCTTTTCTCAGTGTAACAAATGGACTGACTGAATTTCTTATTCTTGCTTTCAACTTCCATCAGGAGCAAAATGATATAGCAAGATATTTTGAAGTTGAAATTACGGATATCCATAGAAAGGTGCATGACGTGAGAGGCTGTAGATGCCTTTTCACAATCCGGTACATCCATGATAACATTACGGTAAATCAATGGCCGACTGTTGTGCTATTTTTGTTCAAAGTTCAGGTACACGTGTTGTATTTTCCAGCTCACATCTGCAGTTACTTCTTCTCATTGCAGGATAAAGTTCAACTGAAGAGATTGTGTTTTCAGCCAAGTATATTAGACCCTTGAAATATTTATATTAGAAACTTGCGTGAAGTAATGTGTACATGTATGAAGTTGTTAGGTATGCCAAAGCATTTTGTCAGATTCCGCCATTTTTGTTATGTTGAGCTTCTCATATTACTGAGTAGACCAGAATATTGGTGAAGTGTAGCTCATGATTCCAACAGTTGTTCTATGCTAACTAATTTTAACGATGAGATATGTAAACCAAATGGGAACTTTGCCGTTTAGACTGAACTTTTGTGTTTCCCTGATTCATTTGATGTTTTTTTAAATGGAAAGGGTCTGAATTGAAGATACGTAAAGAACTGAATTCCCTAAGGAATTGTAATATTATTTGAATATTACTTATAATTGTAATTAATATTTGATGTTTTTTTAAACGGAATGGGTCTGGATTGAAGATACGTAAAGAACTGTATTAAGGAATTGTAATATTATTTGAATATTACTTATAATTGTAATCTATTAATTACAATTATAATTAATATTCAAATAATATTATAAATCCTTAATAAACTGCTTCCGCAGAACTTGCAGCAAATCTGGACCATGAGCACTTGCAGCCACAAAGCCTTAATTGTGACTTTAAAACCCATTTTTCCAATTAAGCCTTACCAAACAGATTTTCACTCATAGTCATGCAGCATGTCTCATCCTCAAATTTCTTCTACGTCATTATTTATTGGAATATGTCCAAATATATACAAATATAATTCTATATAATTGAATAAATGTCAATATAACCCTATATAATTGAATAAATGTCAATATAACCCTAAGATTATTAAAATTATAAAAATAACCCTAACTAGTTGATGATTGTGCCAATATAATCCTCTGGTGGACATTTCGGCACTGACCGTGCTTTTCTGGCAATTGACCCCCCCTAAAATGACAAAAATGACTTCGGACCAAAAAGTGAATTTGGGTGGACCTTATCCACCACTGAACCGCCGCTGGACCAGGTAGAGTTATATCAACACATTATGAAAACTGGTGGGGTTAAACAACACATTCCTAAAACTTATAGGTTATATTAGAACGTTCGTAACAGTGTAGGATTATACATCAAATACTATAAAAGTAAAGTGTATGGTAATACAATCGACTTTCTTACACGTGCGACCACAACATCATATACACCGTTATCACATCATAACACCATCATATAGACTATAAAATTCGACATCATAACACCCTCATTCATATTAAACACCACTATCACATATCCTAGTCTCATTTCAAAACCCATTAACATTAAAAATCCTAGGTCGAAATACACACCAAAATAACAACTACACACAACACTAAATGTCATCCAATCATCAATCTGGACTAAAAAAACAAAATATCATCGGAAGCCCTATATTTTATATCATATATACTGCATATCTCTTTCATATGACAAGAAGCAAAAGAAAATCACCGAAGCAAACTCAATATTTCATTAGTCTAGTGAATTAAGAGAAATTTAAGATGAAGATACCATTTTTAAAGAGTTCCCGCACCTCCACTTCAATATCCGCTGCGTCGACCCCGCACAGCTCCTCGTTCGTCGCCAGAATCACACTCTGGAACGTCGCCGATCGGTAGAAGAGGTTGAAATTATGGTTACGTGCGGTTGATGTGCGGATATAACATTATGTTATAATCCTACACGTTTTACGAATGTTCTAATATAATCCTATAATTTTTTGAAATGTGCTGATTTAATCAAGATACTTTACATAATATGCTATATAACCCTACCTGCTGCAACGGTGGTCTGGCGACAGTGCGACAGTGGTCCAACGAGGGCGCGATGGTGGTCTGACCACAATAATTGGTATTAATAATGTTAAGGGCAATAATTTAAGCCCCATTTTCAATTTATTTTTCAGAAAGACAAAAATGTATTTTTGCATAATTCAAGCATGTATTTTGGTTTATTAGGCATCACTTTCTCATTTGTTCACCCCTTAGGCCAAGTACAGTGGTAGAGACCGCTAGTGATCTCTTACCAATTAAATATATTATTTTTCTTAATCTTTGTCTTCCACCTTATCCTAAGAGACCACTTAAGAAACCACCTCTTTTTTACTCCACAGGGCAAGAGACCAATCTGTACTATTCATGGACCACACTTGATTTTCTCTATCCTACTCATTAATTTTATTAACATTTAATCTAAATAAATTTGTCCACCCAAAATAAGTTGAATGTGAAATTTAAGAATATATTATAATATTTAAAATGAATTTTGTTTTCTAAAAATGATTAAATAATTAATTTTTTGATTCTTTTTAAATCCCATTTTGTTGCAAAAAATTAACTAACTTTCATTCTTAGTTCCAATAATATTTTTTCCTGAACAAAAAGTTAAAAATAATAAATAAATAAATTTTGATTTTTTTAAAAAATATCCACTGGGACATGTGTCGCCCTGTGAGTGGGACACATGTCCTATTAAATTCTGAAGACCAATCCAATCATTGCATGTGGGACACATGTCACGCTGTGAATCGCTCACGTGTCCCCCACGTTTGAAAAAAAACGGGCTATGCATGTAGTCGTTGCAGACACGTGGCCCAACTAATGGGCGACACGTGGCCGTGGAAGAAATTTTAGAAATAGGGCTGGCATAGTGGGACACGGGCAGAATGAGCTGCAGGAAACAAAAAAGGGGCTGCATATTGGCGGCCCCATGGTCTGACGCGGTCAGGCAATTTGCATGGCAATTCCGACTCTTGACCGGGATCTTTCTAGGAGCCTTTTGGGTGGTCTTTTATTAAGAGACCCACTGTGGGCATTTTCGATCTCTAGAGTGCTCTCTTAAAATTAAGAGACCACCACTGTACATGCCCTTAAACTCCGTACTTCAAGCACCTCCCTCTTCCCCTGTGCCCACCAACTACACCAATCGCCTTTCCTCAGTTTTTTTTGCTCCTACTTTTCCTTACCAAACATCTGGGTAAGATACCCATATGTGTCTTGTTCTCACTTTTCCTTTTTCGCCACATTTCTGAATCGGTAGGATTTCTTTATTTTATATAATGCAGTTAATGTTGTTGTTTCTTTTTTTTCATTATCGAACTATACTTTTCCATGGCATTTTTGGGTCCATTCATCTATTTTCGCACTAAATTATAGTAGTTTTTTTAGTTCCCTAATGTTTTTATAGAAGTTTAAATCTACATTTACTTCGCTGCAATTATTTTGGATTGCACACAACGTGTTTGATATATGGTCTAAACCGCGTTTGATATTGATCTGAACCTCGTGGGGTCATACAAACTACCTTGCGGGAGATCTTAATTAACCCGCAGAGTGCTATAATCAAATATAGAAATTTATAAAGTTGCTCCCTGACGCGCCCCCTCTTAAGCGTCGTTAATAAAACACGAGAGATCTACTAAGCTGAGAGGGGACCGTGATCAAAGATAGAGATTTATATGGTACTCCTGTGCCTACTACTATACTACCAAGAATGGTAGATAGTGGCAAGTACCGAGGTCGTCCACAAAGATGTTAGTCTACTAAACACAACCGTGGTCGGGTCATCAATTCGACCACGCGTTAGGAATAAAGAGTGTTGCAAAAATACTCATTGGGGGGATATTAACTATCAAATACAAGCATGCAATAAACGAAATAAACAATATAAACTAACACCTGGGGAATATTTGCGTAACATGGTCAATGTTATTTCGATCATTGATTTCATCAAATACAAGAACTCAACCTTATTCTAGTGTTTGTGTCACGGGGTGCGGACAATGGTCAAAACTTCCCCCTATCTGTCACACAGAGGTGCGTGTATAAAATCTTCCATCAGTCTCACCCCCACAACTTGTGGAGTGAAACAACAGCTATGGCACATTGCAAAAGTTTGATTCTACCCCGTGCGATTAGGTCATGGGCAGAACACCAAAAACAAACTACCCCTAGGCCTACAAAGGCAAATGAAGTAGCCGTCTTATCGATGACTTCTAGGATAAAAAAGATAATCATAGTTTGCTACCTACTCTCTCTACCCGCTACCCTTCAGACCTGTTTGGTCGGCTAACTAGATGCATGGTCGATCGTGACAATTAACAATGGTAACCTTCGTGCACACGTCCAGTTCCGGACTATCGTCACACAAAGCACATCTAGGTTTCCTTAACTGGGAATTAGCAATAGTGCACCAACAACAAATTAGACTCAATTGTGTGCCAACAAAGTGTGACAATCATGCAATTCACAAGAATATGAAGAACAAGGCAACATAATGATCACAAAAACACATAGAAATAGGTAGATTTAGAAATATCACAAAATAAACATCAACACATGAATACAAATATAATCCCCAAGTAATATCCATACTCCTTAAGTATTGACCCAAGTATTTCATTAGATTCAACACCTTTAAGCAAAAGAAAAGTAAAAAGATGAAAAGAAATGTAACTAGAGAGAAGTGAGAATGTTTTCTCTCTCTAGCCACCTACTAAGATCTAAAAATAAGCATAAACTTAAACCCTAATAGACAAAGGTCCATAGATATAGTAGTAGGGAACTGGGCCAAAAAATAGGCCCAAAAGTGGCCAAAAATCCTACTAGCCGCCATTGGACAAAAACCCTACCTCGTGCCACTGCCCGTGCTAGTCAAGAAGGCTCGTACCAAAGCGAGGTGCCGACCATGGCACGGGAAGTCCCGGTCGTGCTAGAGCATCCTGTGTCATCCGACATAGGCTGCCAATCAGGTCTTCATTTTGCTCCTTCGGATTTGAGCCATGCGGCATTTTGCGCGCCCCATCGGCTGGAACCTTGTTTTGCTCAGTACCTTGGTTCACCCTGCATCATTCTTTGCACCCCGTGAGATGGTCTTGGTATATGTGGCTTGAAATGGCGTGGGCCGTGTGAAATGGAATATCCCGCTCCCATACTTAGCCAATTTTGGACTGAAAAAGGGACCCTCGTGCTGGATTTTGACATGGCCTATGCCATGTGATATGGGTCGTGCCAAGGCCCCCTGAAATGTGGCGTAACTCTTGGTGCATGCCGTGCTAGATTTTGGCTCATTCCGGGCTTGTTAGGTCCACACCGGTCGTGACTGGTTCGCTTAGCTAACTTCTTTGCTCCGCTACGGGTGAACCATTGGTACAATTTGGGAGTTCTTGTAGTCTATTTTATAGTGTTTGGTTAGAAAAATCCAATGGTGACACCCTCAAGAGCTGATTCTTCTTGTATTTTTCCTAGAACTACGTGCAACCTCGAAGAACGATCTTTCCATTTCTTCTTGAACTTCAAATATGCCTTTCTTGGTCCCAATTCCATCTACTACCATGATTTGGAGTTTGTGGCCTTCAATCTACTACAATTCTTGTGAATGACTTTCAATATGTTCTACCATCCTTGCGAATGCCCTTCAAATATCTACTACCACCCTCGCAGATGGCCTTC
>JAULKK010000009.1:4905356-4918030 GCA_032355705.1 Rubia peregrina
ATGGATTCATAGGCTGACTTACTAGTGAATTTTCCAGTGGGAGAAGGTTTCCAAATCATTTTATCTTCATGTTTAGTCCAGAGTTTAGTTTGGTTTATTAGGAGTTGAAAAAGGTTTGATGAGATCAGATTCTGTAAGGGAGGAAGGTAAACAGATTTATTAAGAGTGAATTCTGCAACTGTTATATATGGAAAAAAGCAATGTGCTATTAATTTGTAGAGCATCTATAAGAGGACCCGTACCAGTCCAGTTTCAGTTCCAAAAAGAAATATCCCTCTTTCCTAACTGTATGATAGTGTTTGCATTAGCAATTTCATCAACCTCAATTAATCTCTTCCATATTTTTTATTTTTTGTGATGATCTCGACAAGACCACATGAATTTGGACCAGGGGGATTTGTTTTGTTGTAGTTTCCACCATAATTTCATGGAGAAACATGTAATCAGTGTGTGTATATTTTTAAGGCCTATTCCATTTTCTTCAATAGGGTAGCATAGATTTGGATATACTTTCCAAACTCTTTTGCGCATATTTTCTGCTGTGGTTGTATTCCAAAGGAATTTGGCCATCATTCTATGAATGGTTTCAATTATAGATTTGGTAGGTTTAATAACAGTGATTAAGTGCAGAGGTATTGATGTTAAAACATGTTTAATAAGTACTAATCGACCCGCTGCAGATAAGTTTTTGTTTTGCCAAGCTTGTAATTTACCATTAATGTTATCTAGCAGTGGATGGAAGTAAGAGTTTTTAGCTTTTCCTGTGAAGATAGGACAACCTAAATATTTAAAAGGTAAAGATCCCATCTTCATCTGAGTTTCTGTTTTGATAATGGAGGATATATGAGGTGGAGCATGTTTAGATAGGTAGAAGAAAGATTTTTCAAAGTTAATCTTCTGACCTGTAGCTAACTCATAGGATTTTAGGAAACCAATAAGTGTTTGGATTCCTCTTTTTGAATATTGCATGAAAATTGCAGTATCATCTGCAAAGGATAGGTGGGAAATGTTCAATATGGAAGGAGGTAATTTAAATTGTCTTATGTTAGAGTATTGGTATAGGAAATTTAGATTTTGGAGAAGGCATCAGCCATTAGTATGAAAAGAATGGGTGAAAGAGGACCAACTTGTTTTAATTCTCCGGATGCCTGAAAAAATCCATTTGGAGAGCCATTTATAAGGACAGAGAAGAAGGCAAAGCTGACGTTTCCTAAGACCAGGTTTATAAAATGATCAGAAAATCCCATTTTAGTTAAAATCTTGCCTAGGAATTGCCAAGAAACTCGATCAAATGCTTTCATCATATCCAGCTTGATTATCATATTATGACCTTTTGTTTTTTAGTGTAAGAAATTGGTAATTTCATATATCAACAAGATATTGTCAGCCAACTCTCTTCCTGCTGTAAAAGCTTATTGTTCAGGACTAATAATGGAATCCATATATGGTTTTAACCTGTGTAAAAGAAGTTTGGTCATCAATTTATTAGAAAAATTACAAAGGTTGATTGGTCTGTACTCTTTGAAAGAGGAGCACACATCTTTTTTAGGGATTAGAACTATTAAGGATGAAGATATAGCTTTAGGGACTGGAGTGAGATTTAGAAAGTCATTAACAACTTCAAGTGTGTCCTCTTTGATAGCATCCCAACAATGCTTATAAAAGCTACCAGAGAATCCATCAGGACCTGGAGCTGAGTCACTATCCATTTGTTGGATAATGCATGTGAGTTCAGACATTGTGGCAGGTTTGGTTAGCTCATGGTTAATGTCTGATGTTATAACCTCGGGTATATTTTCCAGAATGCAAGAGGTGTTTATGCCAGAGGGGTCAAAGTGTTCATTAGTTAGAAGATCAGAGAAAAAAGCAATAGCCTCTTCACTAATATTTTTATTTGTATGTAACCATTCTCCCTGTGAGTTTTTAATTTTAGTTATCATCTGTTTTTTATGTTTAGCTTTGACAGAAGAGTGAATTTTTTTGGAGTTGGTGACTCCCTCTCTCAACCATTTTACTCTTGATTTTTGTTTCCAGAAAATGTCTTGATTATGCAGGGCCAGGGTGAATTTTGCTTTGGCAGAGTTATATTCTGAAAGGGTTGATGAGTTTTCATGAAGTTGAAGGTTAGCTTCAGCTTTTAAAAAGGTTTCCTCACACTCTTTAATTTTGTCAAATATGTTTCCAAAGGTATTTTTATTCTAGAGTTTTAGAGCCATCTTAAGGTTTTTTAATTTGAAAGCCAATTTTTGCATCCCTTGTAGATGTGTTTGGATATTCCATGTTTCCTGAACAAAGGTGGAAAAGTTTTCATAAGTTAGCCAAAAAATTTGAACCTGAATGAGTTAGCCAAATTATAAATTTTGGATTACATTTTTTATTAGTTTGAAAATTACAATTATATAGATTTTTTAAATAAAATTAAATTTCATGAATGATAATTTATTTTAAATATGTATGTAGGATATGAAGAGATTTTTTCAACCTACTAAAGGAAATCGTAGTGGGGAGTCTTCTAGTACACCTGATGATGAAATCTTGGAAAATCGCTCAAGTGTAAAATTTAATGTGGATGATATTTTTTATGATCCGTGTTTAAGGAAGCCAGTTGAGGAGTTTGATAATGCTATTCGAGATCAAATTCGAAGAGAGTATATTGTTAAGGGGTCTTATGAACCAATTTGTCACAACTACCTAAAAATAAAATTTGGTATTCAAGAAAGGAGTTTTCAAACTGGTTGGCATAGAGACTTTCCATGGCTAGAATATAGTGTGTCCAAAGATGCCACATTTTGTTTTTGGTGTTATCTTTTTCCGCCATCACATAATAAGGGAGGTGAAGTTGCTCAAAAGGCTTTCTTAAGAGTCAGATTTACTAATTGGAAAAAGGCAAAAGAAATATTTTCTCTTCATGTTGGGGGTGCAAATAGTTGTCATAGTGATGCAAGAATGAGTGTTGAATCTTTTAAAGATCAAAGATATAATTTGATAATGTGTTTGAAGTACATGATTCTACCTCTAAGGCT
The DNA here is from genome assembly GCA_032355705.1 of Rubia peregrina. Taxonomy (NCBI): domain Eukaryota; kingdom Viridiplantae; phylum Streptophyta; class Magnoliopsida; order Gentianales; family Rubiaceae; genus Rubia; species Rubia peregrina. The sequence continues at coordinate 4,908,380 of JAULKK010000009.1, forward strand.
TCTTATCGTACTTGTATAGCTGCTATGTTGGATGTGACATGATTTCTTTTGAGACAAGGTTTGTCTTTTCATGGACATGATAAGTCTTCTAGTTCGATGAATAGAAGTAATTTTCTTGAATTGGTTGAATGGTATTGTCTAAACAATGAAGATTTTGCCAAAGTTCTTAAGCAAAATGCTCCGAGTAACAGTGAAATGAGTTTCCCTCCAATTCAGAAAGATCGAGCTCAGGCTTGTGTTAAAGAGGTAACACATTCTATAATTACAAATATTGGTGATATAGTTTTTTCTTTAATGGTTGATGAGGCTCGAGATGTTTCTACAAAAGAGCAAATGGAATTTTATTTTGATATGTGAATAAAATAGGAGAAATTATTGAACGGTTTATTGCTATTATACATGTGCCAGACACTACTTTTATTTCATGGAGATTTTCTATTGTGGCATTGTTTGTGAAACATGGGTTGTCCCGAGAAAAATTGAGAGGACATAGGATATGATAGAGCTTCAAATATGAGGGGTAACTTTCACGGTTTACAAGCCTTGATACGAGAGGAAAATCCACAGGCTATGTACATTCATTGTTTCTGTCATCATCTCCCATTAGTTCTGGTATTAGTTGCAAAACAATTTCTATCGTGGCTGATTTCTTTTGTTATGTCATTATGATCGTGACTTTGGCCTGGGCATCTTACAAACGAATGGATAAAGTCAGGGATTATGAACGTACTAGAATTGTTGTTGCTTTAGAAGAAGGACAAATTACTAGCAGTCAAGGGTTGAACCAAGAAGCTAGTTTGGCAAGACCCAGAGATACTCGTTGGGGATCACATTTCTTTATATTATTTCGTTTACATATGATGTGGCCTTCAGTGATTCAAGTGTTGCGTGATATTCATGACCATGGAAGCAGTTCGGAGAATAGAGGTACTGTGAGAAGTTTGATTGATAAAATGGATACTTATTAGTTTGTGTTGCATTTGATGAAATGCTTGTTGTCAATCACTAATGAACTATCAGTTTCCTAACAACAAAAGGATCAAAATATTGTCAATGCCATGAATTTGATTGCTTTTGTGAATCATCAATTACAATCAATTAGGGAAGATGGATGGGATATTATTTTGGAACAAGTTAACAATTTGTGTGGGTAACATACAATCCCACTACTTGATATGAATGACAATATGAATAGCCGTGGTAATGGAAGACGAAGGGGGTAAGTCATAACTAATTATCATCATTATCACGTAGATTTGTTTCTTCAGGTATGCTTGTTCATCATATTTTGTTAAGGAAGAAATATTTCTTTGTGTCATTGACTGTTAATTTTACAAGTTCGGGTTGCTGATTTGATCATACAAGAGATGAACAATCGTTTTTCAGAAGTTAGCACAAGATTTCTTAGTTGCATTTCCTGTCTTGATCCAAGAAATTCTTTCTCCCCGATCAGCGTTCCGGAATTTATTCATCTTGCAACTATGAATCCAGAAGACTTCTCTCATATTGATCACATGTGTCTTGAATCTCAGTTGAGGAACTATATCCATGCTATGAAATATGACCCTCAATTTTCAAGCATTTAACAGTTGGGTACTCTTGCTTTGAGGTTAGTTGAAATTGATTTTCATAGAATATTTCCATTAGTATATCGGTTGATTGAGTTGGCATTGGTTTTACAAGTCGCAACTACTACTGTGGAGAGGGTGTTTACTGCTATGAAAATTGTGAAAGCTGATATGCGTAATCATATGGGAGATGAATTGATGAATGATAGTCTTGTTGCGTACATTGAGAAGAGGATTTTTGCAACAGTCAACAATGAATCCATTCTAGAACGTTTTCAAAGCATGAAATCTCGAAGAATGCAATTGTCTTCACTTTCTCCTAGAAGTTAGGTTATCACTGTTCAAATAATATTTTATATGTATGCTAAGAATTTTAATGTTCATCATATAAATATCAAGTATTATTGTATTTTTTATTAAAAAATTTCTAACTAGCCCTCGCCACGAAATATTTTTGGCTCTGCCCCTGCCCGTGTAATCCATAATGTTTAGTTATCCATTTGATCCATTACCCATTTTACTCAATTCTCATTTTACCTATATCTAACATTGTTTTTAAATAGAAAACCCACTTGACCTGCAGGTAATGGGTTTATTTTGCCGCCTCTATCCAAAACTTATTCAGCCACCTAAGAGGCTGATTGCCATACTTTCCTTCTCCATTTATGTTTTCTTGGCTGCTACAACCTAACCAAATGCTAGCATTGTGTGGCTTACTATTCCAAATTATCATGCTCATTTGAACTTCAAACAAGAGTAAAGTGACAAAATATTGACTTTAGGCTGAAAGTGTCAATATAACACTGTAAAATCAGGAGTGCCAAAATAACCCAAACATTATGAAGTATGTACCAATATAACCTTGGGATACGTTAACCTCCATTGTCAATAGCTCCATCTGTAGGGACGAGAAATTTTTTCCTTTTTGAAGCCATTCATTCCCTTCAGGGTAAACAATGATTTTTACCAGAAGTGAAAGAAGGGAGAACCACCATACACAAGAGCAAAAAAATGGGCACAATAAGAGCATGCATCCCAGTTATGATCACGAACACGTTCCCAATAAAGAGTGATACCACATCAAAAAAATGCGAAGGATGATGAAGAAGAAGTTGAATCTCTCGACACAGATCAAGAAAATGAGAGGATAGATTTTGAAACTTTCTTAGAAGCCAATAGAGAACATATGTACAATCATTTCTTAGCCACTATCAAACCAAGATCCCCGGAAACAAATAAAAAATCAAGTTAAAAGCATGAGGGCCTTAATTAGGAAGAGGAGTTAAGGGATATAGTGGCAGACGATGATACACACAAGTCACAACTAGCAGTGCATCTTCGCGATTTCAAGATGCAAAAATATTTTAAGCTACCCTTGCATGTTAAACTCTGTGATGGAAAATAGACCCCAAGGAATTCCTACATTCCTATCACAACAGGAAGTGATTTCACGATGTGGAAATTGAATTATTTTGCAAATATTTCCCTATTTTCTTATCTGGGACGGCGATTACATGGTACGAGGACTTACCAAGTGGAAGTATTAGGTCTTCGGCACAGTTTTCAGAATTGTTCTTGGGATGCTTCTATCAGAAGAAAAAGTTTACTAAAACAATAGCTGACCAAAACAACATAGCCCACCGAAGTGACAAAAGTCTCGAGGATTACCATAATAGGTTCGTCACTGAAAGTTTGTAAGTTAGCGATCTGTCATTCCAATCCTCATTAGGAGCATTCACGGGGGGCATGCTATTAGGAGAATTTTACAAAGAACTCACAAAACCCAGGGGAATTGCAAAAAATGATTGAACAGTATGTGCGAACTGAAGAAGTACACCACTGCAAGATAGAACGTGAGTGGAGTGAAAAAAATAATGGATGATCCAAGAGAGGTTTTGTCAAGAAAGGAAAAGGGAATATCTCTCTCAAGGGAAGAGAGTCAAGGGTCCAGATCACACCATTTCAAGAAACTCCTTTGACAAAATCGAGAAGGAAATCTGGCAAGTGAACAGGGAGTTGTTTCGCAAACCTGCACCAATGATAACACCACCAGACAAGCGATCTAGAGAATACTATTGTCCCTTCCACAAGGACCATGAACATGACATCGAATATTGTGGAGACTTGAGAAGGAAAATAGAGGAGAATTTCAGTAACAGTTATCTGAATTAGTAAAAAAAGAAAGATGGAGGAAATCGGTACAGCGAAGCCAACAAGGCACGAAAATCTATGGCAAAAAACCAAGGCATAGCGAACACCCAAAGAAAAATAGGAAGATGACGGCAATGGTGGATTACGAAGAAGACCTAGCAAATGATGCCCCAGAGAAAGTAATCATATCAATTCATAGATCAATCGAGTCTCTATCTAACAATGTTCGGAAGGTCAAGGATATATACTCTCCACCGCAAGACCCTGCTAATAAGAGATTTTTTTGGATGAGACAATAACATTTAGTGAAGAGGACACGGTTCCCAATGCTTTGCCTCAGAAGGACCTGATGGTCATTATCCCTAATATTGGAAATGCCAAGGTTCATAGAGTATTTGTGGATGACAGAAGTGCAGTTGAAATTCTATTTGTCCATTGCTCTGATAAGTTGGGATTCAAACAAACTGATTTGAGGAAATATACATTCACTCTTGTAGGTTTTATAGGGCGAGAGGAGACGGATTTGGGTAACATACAGCTTACCTGTTATAATGGGTGAGAATGAAAAAATTTGCACCATCATGTGTGGATTGGACGCAAAAGTCCATTTAATGCTATTATCGGTAGGCCCTGGATGAATACAACGAAGGAGATTTGGTGTCAATATCTCTTAGTGATGAAGTTCCCAACCCTGGCAGGAATCACAACGATAAGGGGAAATTAGTAAACAGCTAGACAATGCATGGTCATTGTAATGAAGACATAGGGAAATGCGGAGTAAACCAAAATGGTTAGCACTATCTCGGAAAATGGCTTACTCAAGCAATCGGAACCTGGGGTGGATCTGGGAGAAGAGACTGAAGTGGTTATTTTGGATGGCAAACACACTACTAAGTGTGTCAAGATAGGAAAGTATCTTCTAACTGACGTGAAAGACAAGGTGATAGAAATTCTGCAAAGTCACAAAGACTCATTTTCATGAACTGGAGAGAACGTGGAAGAAGTCAATGATTCAATTGAACCAGTCAAGCAAAAGTAACGAAGCATTGCTAGTGACAGACAGAAAGCGATCGAATAAGAAGTTAGAGCACGGCTTCAAGCTGGTATTTTGAAGATGGTAATCTACCCAAAGTGGTCAGCAAGCCCAGTGATGGTAAAAAAGGAGGACGCGGGATGGAGGATGTGTATAAACTTCATTGATCTAAACAAGGCGTGCCCAATAGACTGCTACCCTTTGCCTAAAATTGAATAAGTAGTAGAAGGAATATCAAGGTACAAAGTCCTAGCATTCTTGGATGCATATAAAGGATACCACCAGATACTGATGAACCTAGAAGATGCCGAGAAGAACGCCTTCATAACAATCTTTGGGGTGTTTGGCTCCGTGAAAATGTCCTTTGGCCTAAACAATTCCAGAGCAGTGTACCAGAGAGTAGTCGACACTGTATTTTGCAATCAAATAGGACGAAATGTGAAAGCATATGTCGACGACATGGTTATTAAGAGCAAAATGATATGCCACTTCGCGCAAGACTTGAAAGAGACCTTGGATACTCTAAGTGTGATTAGTATGAAACTCAATCCCAAGAAATGCATAATTGGAGTGGGCACAGGAAAGTTTTTAGGATATAAAATATCTACCAAAGAGATTGAGGCTAACCCAAAAAAAGATACAAGCAATAGTTGACATTCCTCAACCGCGAACAGTCAAGGAAGTGCAGGTGTTCATGGGATCACTGGTGTTGCTTAGCATATTTGTTTCGAAGGTTGCTAGAAAAAAATCCCGCTCTCCGAAATCCTTAAAAAGGTCAAAAAGTTCAGCTGGAATGACGAAAGTCAAAAAGTGTATGAGTCATTGAAGAAACAGCTCCAAGCATTGCCAACATTGAAGTCACCAATCCCTGGAAAAACTCTATAGCAGTGCAGTTTCAACAAAAGCAGTAAGTTCATTTTTGGTGCGTCAAGGACAAAGACAAGTTCCAGTATACTACATCAGTAGAATATTGTAAAGTACAGAGAAGGCATATTTTCCAATTGAACGGTTAATTCCCGTCACTGGTATATTTAGCAAGGAGATTGCAAACCTATTTCCAGCGTCACAGCATCTTTGTGTATACTGACTACCCAATTAAGAATATTTTAAGTAAGCCTGAATCATCCGATAGAATGACCAAGTGGGCTCTTGAATTGATTGTAAATAAATCTCCAACTACTACAAATTTTCTAATTTAACATGTGTCGACAACATACACGAAGGAACTCGTAATATTGGAAATGCTTTTAAAGTGAATAACACTATCATTTTCTCCCATTAAACACAATATGCATAAGAATTTTTTTTAATAAAACACAAATAAACAAACAACTTTCAAATCTTTTCAGGAAAACCTTTAAATCAAATTTCCCAACACTAATTGTTCTCATGCAAAGGTCGGAGAGTAAAACATCCTTTTAGATAGGGCTCGTCATGCTGACTCGCGGGTCAGGGCGATCAACTATCCTGGGCCAAATTGGCCCAAAATTTTGGATCGGGACAAAGTTCTCATAGTTTTGGGTCAGGTCACAAGTGCCCCAAATTGACCCAAATAATAAATTAAAATAGTGAAAATTTTATAATTTGTTCAATATTTTTTCACAAATCTTGTTTTTGGCAAGCAAAACTTTGGGCCAGCGTTCATTATACGTAAGTTTCTGATGGGTTAGGGTTTTTTAAAAAAATAAGTTAAAAGTGAAGGACTTTAATTGTAAATATAGAAACTTTTCCTCCATATTTAAATATCATAATTTCATACCTTTATTTCATTTCTCATTTTTATTTTTCCAGAATCCGCTGCCAGAAACCACTGTCGGTCGACGATAATCGCCAGATTTCCATTGCAATTCTGTTAGATTTGTGTTGCAATTCCTCCGGATTTCCACTTATCTTCTTCATTTTCAATTTTCTGCCAGCAATCTTTATTTCCATCGGCAATCTCTGCAACTCTATGCTTCAGACGCGAGAGGCGCAACTATCGACCCTTCTGACGCAAAAGGAGACGTTTTTCGAAGACGAGAGGTGCTCTATCTCCGACGCTTTAACAGAGGTCACGTCTCCGATAGCGGTGCCACTACTGAGCGCCGACTCCATGAGGAGGACGAGGATTGTGGTGGTGAAGCAATGACAGTGGCAAAGAGGGGATGAAGAACGGTGATGAAACACTGAAGAAGAAGTAGGGCGTGAGATGCATGCAGACGAATGGACATGATGACTCATTTGTGCAAACACGCGTGAGCTTATTGACTCTGCCGTCGACGACGGGCGACCAACTGTGGACAACGGATGGGGACGGCAATGGTGACTTCTGCTCGTGAGAGTTGAGGGTTAATTTCGTGTTTTTTTTCTCAAAGACATGATAATATTTATTATTGTTTGACTGAGAGAATGTTCATCAATGGTTCTCTGTTGTAGTGGTTAGTACTCTAGACTTTGAGGTTAGTGGCAATATTACCATTCATCTACACCCATCTGTAACAGCATCCCATCCGCCTTCCGTCACCGCTGCATCTGCCTGCCGCCATCGCTGCATTTGCCAACACCACCTACACAACCACAACAAGCACCGCACCACTTTTACCTAAATCAACTCAAGAAATCAAAATCCTCATCGTCAAATCCAAAGGCCCATTTTAAATCCAAAAATTTACCCAAAGCAATTCAAAATCAAAATAGAAAATCGACAATCAAAATTGAATCGAAATCAACAGAGAGCTAATATCGTAATTGAGAAGATGAAATGGTGGTGGGTGAGATGCGCGGAGAAGAGATGGTGATGGAGAAAATGCGTGGAGATAGAAAAAATCAACAGAAGTAGGAAGAAATGGTGATAGAGGAGAAAGAGATGGCAATGGAGAAGCAGCAACGAAGATGGGTGGATGGAGATACAACGAGAAGGAGGAGCAAGGTGCGGAGAAGGGGATGCGGCGGAGATGCGACTATGGCTGAGAATAAAGTAGAGTTAGGAGATGCGACCAGCAAATTCAAAGGAGGATCACTTGCACAACATGCATGGTAATAAGAACTTCCATACTAGGCAAATTCCTACGGGTAGAACAAACCGACTTTTATAACTTAAAGAACAAATAACCTGAATCGTAACGAAACTAAAATTTATGCTTTATCAAGAGGTCCCCTGTTATGCAAGCAAAGGGAAGAAAGCAGGCAAATATTAAGCTAACAATAGTATCACATCACATGTTGTCACAGATGACCTCTATTTTGGTTGCGAGACTCTGCCAGCAATCTCAAACTCTGATAAGAATCAAAGCATGCATGAGCATAATCGGACATAGCTCGAAAGAGCTCAGGCAGCCGATTTTTGAGACTTCCCAGAGACTTTTCCCTTACTTGAATGCAATGCTTGTGGTGATCTTCCATTTCATCCTCTAGCCTCTTCTTCAAGCTATCAACCACAAATCGCTTTTCAGAAACAGGGTCCTTCGCATTAGTTTCTTCAACTTTATCGGGATCTGTCTCATCAGGTGGAGTTCTACGCTGCATGTACCTGTGATACCATTCTTCAAAAGCCTGGTTCTTGCGCAGATATTCCTTTCGGGTTTCCTCCCACTTCTCTTTCAGCTTCATTTCTTCCTCTTGCTGATCAAGAATGGTCTTCACAACAGCAGCGAAGGAACTAATAGCACTTTTTGCAACCTCATCAGGAAGCTTCTCAAGGTGGTCATGCCACTTTTGGATGAGGGGCTGTATTGGGGGATTTTGTATTCTGGGCGGGGATGATATTTTTTCTTTTAAACTACTTTCAATGGGTATGAGATTTGGCTTCAACCAGCTGTGAAGAGAATGAATATATTGTTTCTGATTTGCCACAAGCCTGTCTAAATGTGAAAGCCATTCTTCAACCACCCTCAGAAGCTGGCGAGTCCGGTCATGATGATATTTGCTTGTTTCTATGGGAACACCAGCAATATCAAGAGATTTCAGGTCAGCAACAATATTCATTTGATTTGTATGATGCATGAGCATAGACTCCCACATTTTAGTCATCCTGCACAAAAGAAAAATAAATTATCTCCCAGTTCGGGTGAACGGAGCCCCAAGAATAGTTTCTCTATGCCACACATTCGTGCTTCTTAAAGCTACTGAAATTAGAAGGCAACAGAGTATGACATAAGCGTATCAGGGATCAACCAAAACACCCCTCCTCAGTGAGAAGTCCATCAGAGGTTCATGTAGACAGAAAAAAGATATCAGCACCAATCCTAAAATAGTAAAATGCAATAATATACATGAAACAAAAACAATTAGTTCCTAATCAACAAAGCAATGCAAAAGAGGCAAGAAGGCAAAATGAGAAGAAATGTTCTGTTTGTTGGCAAATTAATCCCACTCTTACATATTACCCCCTAAAAGATGCGAAAATGCAGAATATGCTAAAAAAGATCCACCGTTAATCAGTATTGTCACGGGACTCACAACAAACACAACGTACATTTAAGAATAGAACAGTGCAAAAGAGGTATTAAGAAACAGTCGAAGCAGGGGAAAAAAGCTGGCAAATGGGTCGTTGACGGTAGGGCATTATAAGGCATAAATTGATGGTGTCCACCAAAGGAAGTTAACTCTATGATCGAAAGGTTATCATGCCAGCAAGCACTAAATATTTTTATTTAAGGTATTTGGGGAAGTTTGACAATTTTTTCAGTCGGACAAGCCACCCTTGGCCTCGTTCATGTAATATAATATGTCATCAATAAAACTTCAGAGAGAGAGAGAGCCAATCTTTGCCAGCTTGTTCAGAAAACCTCACCCATTAACAAGAGCAACAAGTTGTGGATACAATTGCTTGTCACGGATATCGTTCACCTCCAATACTGTTGAATCCAATGACTGCATGTCAACAATATATCGTGTGTGCAAATGGCTAACAGCTGCCTT
>JAULKK010000009.1:4940082-4962323 GCA_032355705.1 Rubia peregrina
TACACTTGGCCAAAAGTTGCTCTTTTAGTTATATATATATATATATTTCTATATATATATTGCAATTTGAAAATTTGATGAGGAAGGAAAATTGAATGAATTGTGGCCGAGTCAAAAGGAATACACATCAGATTACAAAAAAGTGCAAAAAAGGAAAAGTGCAAAAATAACCCTATAAGATTGTGAAAGTGCATGAATAACCTTGTATAATCTGAAGGTGCAGAAGTAACCCTATAAGATTGTCAAAATGTTCAATTTTAACCCTGTGGCCGATTTTCGACGTTGACCGATACAAATTCGGCATTGACTAACAATGAAAAGATAAAAATACCCCCTAGAATTAAAAATACAATTGAAATGACTATTATATCCCCTACTACTTCTTCTTCTTCTCATTCATCTTCTCCAACACACAACCACCACCTGTCTTCGCCTCCGTCGCCGCCTCCGCCGCCGGACTAGATCCAGCTCCCTCTGAAATCCTAGATTCACCTAGATCCACCACTTCCCCGCCTAAAGCCCATCTCCCGTAACCACCTCCACCCTAAAACCTATCATTGCCCCACTGCCCAGAAACCATAGCCCCGTCAGCTCCGCCGCTCACCACCTCCGCTCTAAACCCTACCCTGCCACCCACCCCTTACCTGCATCTCCCAACCTCATCGCCTGTCGCCCAGAACCACCTCTGCTCTAAATCCCGATGTCATCCCGTCGGCCGGAAACAATAGCCCCACTAGCTCCTCCGGTCACCACCTCCGCCCTAAGCCCTACCCCGCCATCCATCTTTCGCATGCGTTGCCCACCCCCATCACCACAGGAAACCCTAACTCCACCCGATGTGCCGCCCCCACCTCCGCTTAAACCCTAGCCCCGCCATCCACCCCCTCCGCCGAAAGCTTCACCACTCGACACTGCCGCTAACCCTAACTCCGTATCCTGCCAACCGTCACCACTCATCGCTCATCCTCTTCCGTCGCCATCCCATCGCTCATCTTTTCCCGTCGTCACCCATTTCGCCGCTGGAGCTTTTCTCCTCCGTCGAAGAAATGGGTCATCGCCACATAATTTTTGTTTTTTTGTTAAAAACCAAGGGCATTAATGTCTTTTACATTTTTGTTTTTAATATGTTTTAACACAAGGGTAAAACAGACATTTCAAAAATTTATGACCATGTCTACCATTGACATTTCACTCAATGATTTCCAGGGTTAATTTTGCACTTTCAGATTTTACAAGATCATTTATGCACTTTCGTCCAAAACATAGGGTTAAAAACGCACTTTTCAAAAAAGTGACTTTTTAAAAAGAGATTTGGTATGTTAGGAACTTGGTTACAAAATTTGGTATATTATATAATTAATCGAGTCTAGGGTTATATATAACAAAATTTTCCTTTTCCTTTCATTTTTTTCATTCCTAGATCAATTTTTCCCTCTTCCTCTCCAACCTCCTCTCTCGTACCTTCAACCTCTCACCAACGTTATCCTCGTAACCTCTATTGTTACCGACAAAACTGTATTCTCCTCCTGTCGTCGATTTTGCCTCTTCTCGTAATCATTGTTGTCTTATGCATCTCTTCTCTGCTCTTTTTTTGTGTGTCGATTCCAGTTTGTTAGTTTGTTCACTCAATTAAGATTCGTGGAAAAGTTAGGATTTGTTCTTTTTCTAGTATGTGCTTTGTAGATATGGTTTTTGTTATACGTTTGTGCTTTTTATTTATCGTTACTTTGATTTTCTTGTTTTGAACGTTGGATAGGCATCATTTTCTATGTTTTGAGCTGCTATTTGAGTAACAAACTTTTAAATTATTCGTTTTGAATTATGAGCTGCGCTTGTTTACTTATGTGTTACACATGTTAGTATCCAGTGTGTAGTTGTTGAATGTATTGTATATGGATTTTTATTTTCATTTCTTGTTCATTGTTAATTTTGAATTACGAATTGCATTTGTTTACTTTTATGTTGCATCTATTAGTCTTCATTGTGTACTAGTTAGTTGTACAGTGTACGACTTTTTATTTTTATTTGTTGTTGATTATTCATTTTCATTAGGAACTACATTTGTTTACTTATATGTTGCATCTGTAAGTATCCAATGTGTAGTTATTAATTGTTCGATTTATGACTTTTTTACTTTCATTTTTGTTAATTGTTCATTTTAATTTAGAAAATGCATATGTTTACTTACTTGTTGCATTTGTTAGTATCCAGTATGTACTTGTTTGTTGTACTTTATATGGCCTTTTATTTTCATTTGTTGTTTATTGTTAGTTTTTAATTTAGAACTGCATTTGTTTACTTATATGTTGCGTCTTTTAGTATCTAGTATGTACTTGTTAGTTAACTGTGTATGAATTTTTATTTTATTTGTTATCGATTGTTCATTTTGAATTAGGAACTGCGTCTTTTTCCTTATATGTTGCATTTGTTGGTATTAAATATGTATGAATTTTTTCAGGATCGAGTTGGATCTAAACTTGAAATGGTTATAACTTTTACGGAATTGAAAAATAATGAACACTGGACTCCTCAAGACATTCCAATATGGGGAGTATTCAGATGAAGATGACATTGAATTTGAGGAATTCGAAGTTGATCTGCCCTTCAAGATTGACAATTGATTCATTGTATATATATTGTTAGTTAATCTCGATAGGAATATTATTTGTAATTGTAAGTTACCTAATTGAAGATTTATATTCAATGAATAATGATTGTACTTATGTTTAATCCAACATTTCTATTACGAGCACTTGTAGTATTTATTACATATCTTCTCTTTTTAATCAGATGTTGAGAGTCCCACTTGTGTACAAAACTGACAACATTTGCATGTTCTACGTACTATAAGAAATACTTGTTGTATGCCAACTGATGTGGTATTCCTGGTCAGGCTAGATCGTTGATGTTCACTGTATGATCGACGCGCACTTGCAAGAAAATTCTCGGAAGATATTTAGGGGAAAGAGCTCCGACGATCAATTCAGTTCCTTCCTTAAGAGAATTGGTATTTCTCAGTTTAGTCTTCTTTACCTAAGCCAGTGGTACTCTCCATGTATTTATAATGGATAGTAGTTATGGCTCCACATTGTTTGGGTCTCAGATCGTGGGTTGATTATGGTTTCTATAAACTTGGTTCGTGGCTGAGTCTTGAACGTGGCTCCGTCTTTCTCGGTCTGTGGCTTAGTTCTCTAGGATATGATTCTGCCTTTCTCAGCATGACTAAGTGTTCTTAGACATGACTCCATGTGATGTGGTTCGTGGTTGAATCTTGGGCTGGGCCTAAAGGCAAACAATTTCTGACTCGTGGGCTGGGTATACACCAGAAGTCCCTCTAGCCATGAAGTTAACACAACACAAAGTGATGACTGTGTTTGTGAAATGTGTGCCAATTTTTGTTCTATTTATTTTCTAAATTGTAATAACATGTTCGTTACCACAACATCATATATTATCTTCGCGAAGTGTTGCGTGCTTCTTGGATATACCTGCGATTTTGTTGAGATGTGTAACTTTTAAAATTTGAATTCAAATTTGAAAGTGTAGGGATTCTAATAGGCTTTAGTTGTTGCGATCTTATTTCTCTAAGCCAAGATTCTCTCCTCATTATTCACTACGTTGTTTGGTCTTTTCTCTCATACTGTTATCTTCTCTTTCCTTATAACTGCTTTGAATTTATTGACTTAATTCTGTCATTGTTCAGTGTATCTCACCTAATCATATACCGCCGCTTTCTCGTACTCCAAAAAAAGTAATTTATTTTTTGTCAGAAATCCATCATTGTGTTTCCGACTGGTTTAACTCCTCTTGACTTTTTAGTGTCTTAAATTAAATTCTGTGCCTTATTGGTTTCTCAAATGTTTGAATCCGTCATCATCTTCTTCTCTTTTTATTGTTCTTATGCATCATCGTTCTCCGCCAACTCATAAGTTTCTCTGCCTTTAATATTTTTTCCCTTTCTTAAAATATTTTCGTGATTGTGAATTCGTCGGTGTTTCCGGCTATCAATTTTGTTGTTCACTTCTGGTGTGGAAGTTCTCCGATTGTTTTCTCCGTCGTGTATGATGTATTTCTTGTTTCCAACTTTTACCGACATATACTCTCTGCGTTTGTAATTCTATTAATAGGGGTTTTGTCTAAATCTAGAAGTCATATCTACCCAAATGTCTGCTCTTAGTCTTGTCGATTCTCCCGTAAAGAATGTCCGGATTGATGATGTTACTTCTGGGGAGAATTTCGGTCACTCCGTAGGTTCGCATTTTGTCCGATGAATACTTGGAAAACTTAAAAACTAATTTCCCTTTTATGTCTTCGTTTAAGCTCAAGGCTCCTCCTGCTTCTGAAAGTGTTTGCACTCTTCTTATTGGCTATATATATTGTTATCTAGATTATTTAAATTTTGGTCTTTCTTTTCCCTTGTCCCATCACATAATAGATTTAATTTTGCATTATCAGATCGTACTATCACAATTTCATCCTAAGGGTATCGTGAACATTGTGGTTTTCCACCATGTGTGAACAAGCCCACGTCCCCTTTTCAATTGACTTATTTTGTGTATCAGCTTTGCAAGGTGAAAAATTTATCCGGTGAATTTACATTTTATCCTGTCATTCCTGTTGTTGAGCTTGTCAGTGGGTTTCCTAGTAATTGCGATGTATGGAACACAAAAATTTCTACGTAAAACTGGGTGATCAGTGCAAACGGATCCTTCCTGTTTGGAACTACAATGTTCCCAAGTCTAAAATTCCTAAGTCGGGTAACTCTGAGGTTGTATTAAGACTCACCGAACACTCAATATGTCTTCATCATGTTGAATCTGAGAGCGAAAGTGTTTGTTTGTTGTTATCTTGTCATTTCACTATGTTATACTTATTTTTATCCCTTATTTTTCATACTGCTATATTATTTGTGCGCGTTCGTCTAACTTGTCCTATATACTAAATTGCAGATATGGATCTAGTTGGACGTCCCGTTAATAGGTCATTCATTCATAAAAATGACCCGAAGAGATGGAGACCATTCTCATCCAACCGCATGACACCATTGCTAATAATGTCTCTCAGGAGAATATCACTGAAGGAAATTCTCAGTTAACATCTACTAAAGGTAAAGTACCAGGAGGGGGGAAGGGAGGCAGTTGCTGAGTTGTTGATAACAATATTGATGCCGCTAGAGAAAGGAGGAGAAATGAGCAGTCTGGTTGTTCGTCAACTGCCTTAGGGCCCTCTGGGAGGAAGGGTCACACTAGTTAGTCCAATTCTAAGCCTCCACCGCGAAACAATAACTTGTTGATATAAAGGACTATTCCTGCCAATGTCTCTAAACTCTCTCTTCATCAATCGATGGTTGTGGTATGTTCGGTAGAAGTTTAAAATAAAATTTACCTTCATTTGGTATTCTCTTATTGTGATGTCTAACTATCATATTCGCTAGTGTTTTTTTGGCAATGTCATAAGATTGGTGAGAGTCTTCAACTTGTTCGTGAGCAAGTTGCCAATTTTTTTGGAGAAAGACGGTTCGCTCAAATAAAAGTATAAGGCTAATGAGAAGGAGCGCGAGGCTATGAAGACTCTCTTGAAACTGCTGAGAAGAGTGCGCAGGCCACTGAAGAAGAAGTCAATAGGCTCCGCTCTGAGTTGGAGGAGATGCAGACTAAGGGTCATGCTTTGCCTAGCTACCCCCAAGTTCTTGTTGATCGATCTTTAAAATGAAGCCCTTCTTCAATCTAGTTGAGGAGGTTTCTAGTTCTGCCTGTAATGTCGGTTGGTCCGAAGCTTTAGTGGAGCTGCAGAAGTTGAACCTTACGATAAAGGCAAAGAAATGGGCTCCGCTGACTAAGTCTGAACCAATACTAGAGCAGCAGAAGACTGCACTTAATGATGAGTTTATCCATACAATTTCTAATGGTAGACATCCTTATGCCCTGCTATCACCTCTCAGTTTTCTTCTCTCTTTGCCCCTCTATCTTTGAGCTACGAAGTTGTCAAGTTGATTATCTTGCCAGCCTTATGTTTGCTCCCTAAGTTATCTTCTAATCCGGAGGTGAACGCAATTGCGAAGACTCCCGCTCAAGATGCAAACAAAGAGGAGTCTACTCTCGCTGTTCAGCAAGAGCATTCAGATTTTGTCGGTAACGTATAATGATATTTCTAATGTCTTTTTGTGCCAACTTTGTTGTGAGCTATTTATGCTAATTATAATTTTATTTTTTGTGATATTTATTTATATGCAGGGATTTTTTATTTTGATCGACCATAGATTTAAACTCTTCATGATATGCTGGGTTCAACTTTTCATTCTGAGCGACATTCCCAAATTTTCTCTCCCAATTCTTGTTGTCCTACTATACTGATTGAGGCTAGAGCTTCCCTATCCAAGGAATATTTTGAGCTGATTTCTAGCGATCGTCCTTCCAGTGCTGGAGGTTCTGCTCTTGAATCTATTCCATTATTGGGTGGTGTGTCCCTGCTTGTTCGTCATCTTCATCCCCTCCTATGAGTTGTCCTTATAGAAATTTTTTACCTGATGGTTACAGTAGTGAATCCCTCAACAAGAGTACTGTTTGTAGTTTAGTTGGTCTCGAATCTGTTGGCATGTACGTGCGTTCACTCAACCTTCCTAGTCGTGCTCATGAGTGGGCACTGTCGTTGGGTGTTCATCTCAAATACATGTTTTAAGCATTACAAATTTGGATGGAAGAAGACTATAAATGAATCACAAGATCATATTCGCGAATTAAAAGGATTTCGTGCTGAACAGACAACTTTATTTAGCTATAGCAGCTAAGCTTGGTTAAAATGATTGGTCAGCAAGAAGAAGTGAAGAATTTTGCTGCGAATAAAGCATGCAAGGACCATCAGAAGACCTTAATCATAGATAAGCAGTGTTCTCGCATTGACCATTTATTGACTCAAGTCAAGAAGAAACAGGATGAGTGTGATCATTTTCTACTTCTTCTGCAGGGTGGCAGAGTAGGTTCGATGAACAGTTCAGCATAAATACCCACTTGCGTAGTCAGAATGACCACCATCATGTTGAATGTGACCACCTTGACTCATGCGTACATCAGCTTGAACAAGCTTATGATGACTACAAAAATAACTTCAGAACCTTTCATCATCACCTCGTGGTTCCACTAGCCGTGAGGATCTAACTATGAAATTGGTGGGCGGGGAATTAATTTATCTGAGCCTATTAGATCACATATTCGTCAACTACAAGAGGAGATACGCAACTTGGAGGATACGAACAAAAGCTATAAAGATATTGTTGACCTTATGAGTATGCAACTTGATTGTAAAGAGTTCGGCATTATAATCGATTTTAAGGCGTATTATGCTAAGTTTCTTGATCGTATGGAACAAAGCAGCCGAACACGCCATCCTTCTTACTTGCATGTGAAATAGTGCTAGGATCATATTGCATTTGAGGAATATCAGGCTGAACAATCCCATCGTTGTGGTGGTTCTTCTTCTGCTGGGTAATCTCACGCATCAAGGCGTAGATAATCCTCTTTTCTTTGACGTAATAACTTGATTTTCCATATGTTTCCAGTATTATCCATGTGTTTGTTTTAGCCTTTTGAATTTGATGTGTTTGTTTCTTACTAATAAAAAATGTCATATTTTATATGTTCAATGCATTTACGCTTCCATCTTTGTATTTCTGTTTGCAAGATCTATAGCTTGCGAAATTGAGGTTGTAAACCTTTATTGTGCAAAACTGCAAGATCAATTGCTTGCTTTTTTGTGTCATTTTGCAAGCAGTTTAGTCCTTTTGCAAGATCTATAACTTGCTAAATTGAGTTTGTAAACTTATATTATGCAAATCTACAAAATCTATGACTTTCTTTTTTGTCGTTGGTGTTGTAGGCATATTTGCATTTATGCAAGATCTATAGCTTGCAAAATTGAGGTTGCGAAGGTGCAAGATCTATTGCTTGTTTTTGTCATTTTTCTGATTTTGTTGTGTTGCGATTGTGCATCTTTACTTGTTCACAATTGCGAGATATGATATTTGGTTCTCTTTTTGAGGTGCCATGGTTTACTACTTTTTGCTGGTATTACTAAGGATTTTGCTTAAAATGTAAATGAATAATACTATGAAACATTTTCTTTGAAAGATGTTTTCTGATACTGATTTTGTATGGTCACGATGATATCGCGCTAGAATCCAAATGATGATGCTAATAATGAAAAGGCTGCTAAAGATCATATCATGGCTCCTGTACAACTGAGTATTTCTTATCGCCTACTAAGGATCCTAGACATAGAACTTCATCAGGTTGATCACATGCCAAGTGTTTGGGACACTGCTGCCATCCAATCTTTCTAGCTCATAACAGTTAGATCGGTATGTTTTTGTTACCTTGTACGGGTCTTCCCATTTTTGGCATAGTTTTCCTTTTTCTTCTGCCAAACTTGTCTCATTCTTCTGTAATACGAGATCGTCAATTCAAAATTTTATCTTCTTGACTTTCTCATTATATGCTAGGGTCATCTTCTCCTTGTACTTTGCCTCTGTAATCGTTGAATGTTGCCTTTTCTCCTCAAGTTCATCTAAATCCAATCACATCATTTTAGGAGTATTGCCTTTATTGTATTTTTCAACTTTAAGGCTTGAGTTCCCGGTTTCAACTGGTATTACTGTTTCATGATGCTAAATTAGGTTGTACGGTGTTTCTCCAATTAGTTCTCGCAGTATTGGTATGTATGACCATAGTGTGTTGGTATCTCATCTACCCAACCAGTTCGCTTTCCTTCCAATATTTTTTGAATTCCTTGAACTATGGTTCTGTTAGTTACCTCTACTTGGTCGTTAGCCTGTGGATAAGCTACATACGTGAATTTCTGCACAATCCAAAACTTCAAGCACCATTCAATAAAGGTCCCACTTGTGAATTGCGTACCATTATCTGTGATGATAGTTTGGGGCACACCAAAGCGACAAAGTGTATTCTGCCAAACGAACTTTCTTGTTACTTTTTTCGTGACTCTTCCCAATGGCTTTGCTTCTACCCACTTCGTGAAGTATTCAATCGCTACGATTAGAAACATCTCATTACCTGCATTTTTGGGGAAAGGTCCAACCAAATAGATTCCTCATTTGTAAATGGCCAGGCTCCATATATCCCTGTTAAAGTGGCTTGTGACTTATGCGATACTGACGAGTTAATTTGGCAGTTTTTCACTTTAGCACGAAGTTGTACGCATCATTGAACATAGTTGGCCAATGGTACCCTACTTGAATTATTTTTTGTAATTGTTTGAGATCCTTGATATGTTCCGCATAATCCCTCATGGACTTCTTTCAAGATTTTGCTTGCTAGGGATGATCCCACACACTTTATTCATGGAGATAGGAAACCTTTTTTGTATAAGATTCCCTCCTCATAAATATAGTTGTGAGATCATAATTACAACTTTCTGGCCCGTGTCTTGCCTACTAGAAATTTTCCCATTTCAAATTATTCCTTTAACGGTGTCATCCAGTTCATTTTTTCCGTCTAGTCCATTGACACAGTTGTTGTGACTGTACTTTTGACTGGTATGACTTCTACATTCACATAGTTCTATCCTAGCATAGAATCAAAGCCAGTTGTTGCCAATTTACTTAAGGCGTCTGGCTTGGTATTTTCACTCCTTGGTACATGTTGAATGTGAAAGTATTCAATTTGGCCTATGAGATGGCGAACTTTTCTTAAATACATTATCATCTGCTCCTCTCGCACTTTATAATCTCCAAGCACTTGCTGGACTACTATTTGTGAATCGCTAAAACATTTAACGCTCTTAACCTTCATCCAGAGTGTAAGGTTCAACACGCATATTAGTGCTTCATATTCATTTTTGTTGTTGGTGAGTGGTTAATCGAAACAAAGCGAGTATCTATGTTCTCCTTCCTCTACATTTACTAATAGCATTCATGCTCCACAACCTTCTTTGCTAGACGCTCCATCAACGAATAGTTTCCTAGCAATATCCGTCCACTTTGATTTTTGTTTATTTATTCCAAGATTCTCTGGTGTCATTACTAGATTGCCTCTTGTGCATCTACGATTGTCATTTCTGTGATGAAATTTGCTAAGGCTTGCATCTTTATTGCAGTTCACAGATGAAAATGGAACTCATACTGCCCCAATTTAAAAGGTCATTTAGTTATCCTGCCAGACAATTCTGGCTTACTCTTGGATGGTCAGTATACACAACTATGTTGTGAATTTGAAAATAGCTCTGTAATCTCCTTGCTGAGTATACTAACGCGAGAGTTATTTTTCAATCAACATGTACGCCCTTTCTGCACTTTGTAGTATCCTACTGATGTAGCATAATGGCACTTATCTTTGTCCTTCTTGACACACCAAGATTGAGCTTAGTGATTTCCTTGAAATTTCCAGTTACAGATATAGAGTCTCTCCTAGCATTGGTGATTTCAGCATTGGCAATGCTAGTAGCTAAGGGTGGATTCAGTATGGTTACCATCACATTTTACTAATACCACGTACATACCAACAAGTCGGTATATTATTTTTAAAGCCAATATCATACCAAATCCTTGACATACCAACGCATCGCCATACAAAAAAGTTAGTTGGTATCGGTACGGTATGGTATAATACCAACAAATATAAGTTATAATGAATTAATTATTTGCTCATAAAACAAATTATAAATCATTAAAATTTTCGATTGTATAATTTTAATTCTAGAAAATTAAATATTCTCTATTCATAATAATAATAAAGCAAGATATCATCAAAATAAGGACCATACTAAGTAGAAAATGTCTCTTATTAGACCGACTAATGGTCGACCAATCATGTAAAACATCGTTTAATAATTTTTAAGGACGCACTACAATTATTTATACAGTACGATACATTATATAAAAAAATCAATAAATAAAAGCAAACATCAAAATGCCACATTAGTTACATCAAATATGAAATACCTCCGTCTAACGGTTACTCGGTCTAAAACAAGACTTTTTGTAACAAGCAAGTTATAATAAATAAAAGAGAATTTTTAATTTTTTTGTAAGAATTAAAATAAAAAGGCCAGTTTTCAAGAAATCCACTTTAAGAAAATATTTTAAACTTTTACCAATATCTAACATATTGGAATAAAAATATAAATTACATATTTAAATTATAATTTAGTTTTAATATTAACAAATGACTAACTCTTATAACTAAATAAAAGCTCATATTTCACATAATATTAGTTATATTTTTAACATATAAATATGTGGTACGGTACAGTAATACCATGGTAATAATTTCTCAATACCATTACCATACTATAAAAAATGTGTGGTACGGTTCTACCATACGACGTCATTGGTTATCAACATGTTCGGTACCAATGGTACGTGGTTCGGTTAGTAAGTTGGTTGGTACGGTATTTTTGCTCAAAATGCTAGCCCTGCTTGGAGCTGTTCCCTTAATGACTCGTACGCTTTCTGACTTTCCTCATTCCAACTGAACTTCTTGGCTCTTTGAAAGATTTCAAACAGTGGGAAATGTTTTTCAGTAGCTTTTGAAATGAACCTGCTAAGTGATGTTAGGGATCTCATCAACACCTGCACTTCTTTGACTGTTCGTGGTTGAGGAAGATCAACTATCGCCTGTGTCTTTTCTGGATTAACTTCAATTCCTTTGGAGGATGATTTATACCCCAAAAACTTTCTGCGCCCACTACAATTATGCATTTCTTGAGGTTGAGTTTCATACCAATCACACTTAGCATATTCAAGGTATCTTTCAAGTCTTGTGCGAACTGACTTACCCTTTTTCTTTTAATCACCATGGCATCAACATATGATTCAACATATTGTCCTATGATTGAAAATTGCGGTGTTAATTACTCTCTGATATGTTGCGATAGCATTCTTTAAACTGAATGACTCCTTTACATAGCAAAACACTCTAAAAGTTGTTATAAAAGCTGTTTGTTCTACATGGTTCATCAGTATTTGGTGGTATCATTTGTACACATCCAAAAATGCTAAGACTTCATATCCTGATATTTCTTCCACCAACTGGTCAATTTTAAGTAACAAATAGCAATCTTTTGGACATGTTTTGTTTAGATCAATGAAGTTTATGCACATCATCCATCATGCATCTGCCTTTTTTAGCATCACTGGGTTTGCTAACCACTTTAGGTAATCACTTCTTTTAAGATATCAGCATGAAGCAATGCTCTAACCTTCTCTTCGATCGCTTTCTGTCTATCTCTAGCAAAGCTTCGTTGCTTTTTCTTAACTGGTTCTATCGAATCGTTGATAACTAGAGAGTGAGTAGAAATTTCTGGGTTGACTCCTCCCATGTTTTGCACAGTCCTTGCAAATGTATCTTTGTGACTTCACAAAATTTTCACCATTTTTTCTCTCACTTCAGTTGGAAGATATTTTCCTATCCTGGCGCATTTTGAAGCGTCTACATCATTAAACATGACAATTTCAGTTTCCTCTCCACAATCAAATTTAGGTTCCGCTAGCTTGATTAAGCCCTTGCTCGAGATGATGCTGGCCATTTTTGTTTGGTCAACATTTCTGATAGGGTTACTTTCTCTAGGGCATCGTTCACCAGGTCCTCTTCATAATTCACCGCACCTTGATTTTTTGCCATGGAGTTTCTTGCTTTGTTGCCTTCGTTGTACCCGTTTCCTCCACCATCCTTTCTATATTGGATCAAATAAACTTTTCACAAATTCTTCTCTATTTGCCTTTTCAAGTCTCTGCAGTATTCGATGCCGTGTCAGTGGTCCTTGTGAAAGGCACAATAGTATTCCTTAAACCACTTATCTAGTGGTGCCATCATTGACATAGGTTCGCAGAATAACTCCATGTTAGCCTTCAAAATATCCTTTCGCGACTTCGTCTAAGGAGTTTCTGGAAATGGTGTCATTAGTGCCCCTAATTCTTTTCCTTTGAATGGGCTATTCCATTTTCCCTTTTTGACAAAACCTCTCTGTGGATCCTCCATTATTCTTTTTTCACCTCGCACGAGCTCTATTTTACGGTTGTTTAATTCTTCAGTCTGCACGTGCTTTTCAATCATTTTCTGCAATTCTCTTAGGTTCTCAGGCATGTTTTCTGTGAGTTCCTTGTATAATTCTCATGATAGCATGCCACCCGTGAATGCGATTGGAATGATAGATCGTGAAATTAAAAAATTTGGTAACGAACCTATTGTGGTAGTCTGCGAGACTTTCATCACTTCTCAGTGCTATGTTGTTTAGGTCCGCTGTCATTTTTAAAAATTTCTGATTCTGATAGAATCACCCTAAAAACAAGTCTGATAAATGTGCCCAACATCAAATACTTCCACTTTGTAGGTTAGCATACTATGTAATCGTTGTTCTAGATAAGAAAATAGGGAAAGCTTTGTAGACTAGTTCAATTTCTGCATCGCGAAATCGCATTCTGCTGCGATAGGAATGTAAGAATTCCTTGGGTCTATTGTCCCATCATAGATTTTCACATGCAACGGTAGCTTGAAATCTTTTGGCATTTTGAAATTGTGAAGATGCGGTGCTAACGATGACCGGTCTATATCATCATCTGCCACTACATATCCCTTAACCCTTCTTCGTAATTAAGACTCCCATGCCTTTGACTTACTTTTTTTTGTTTTTTTTGGGGATTTTGGCTTAATAGTGGCTAGGAACTAGTTATGCATGTGTTCCCTATTTGCTTCTAAGAAAGTTGCAAAAGCTTTCCTCTCATTTTCTTGATTTGTATTAGGAGATTAGGCTTCTTCTTCGTCATCATCCATATTTTCCTCGGTGTCCTCCCATTCTTGACTAGGAACACATTCTTGATCTTGACTGGGATGCATATTCTTGATACAGTTAGTTGTTCATTCTCGTGTATGATAATTTTGGCTTCTCTCGCTTCTGGTGAAAACCATGGTTATCCTAAAGGGAATAAAGAACTTCAAAAAATAAAGATAAAAAGCGTCCCCACTGTCGGTGCTAATGATGTGGTATTCCTGGTCAGGTGAGATGACCAATATACACTACACGGTAAGTGTGAACCTACAAGAAGGGTTCCAGAAGTGATTCCAGGGAAAGAGCTCTGATGATCAAGTCAGTTCATTCCTTAAGATAATTGGTATTTCTCAATTTAGTGTCACTTACTTGAGCCATTGTTGCTCTTCTTATATTTATAGTAGACTACAATCGTGGCTCCGCATTGCTAGGGTTTTAGATCATGGGTTGCATCGTGGTTACTATAATCTCGGTTTGTGTCTAATTCTTGGACGTGACTCCCCATTTCTCGGTTCGTGGCTGAGTCCTCTTGGACATGACTCCGTCTTTCTCGATTCGCGGATGAGTATTCTTGGACATGACTCCACCTTTATTGGCTCGTGCTGAGCCTTGGGCTGGGCCTAAAGGCCAACAATTTCTAGCTTATGGGCTAGGTATACACCAATAGTAAGTCCCTAAATTTATTAGCATATTTTGTGAAAAATATCCATCCCCAATGAAACTTACAGCAATTGCATAATAAACTCTGACCTAAAGTTTAGGCTGCGTAAAATACGACTTTGTGTAGATATTAAATGTCAAAAATAGCATTGAACATCATGAAAAAAAAGTAGAATTAAGTGCTAAAATAACCTTATGTTTTGGTTGAAAGTACCAATATAACCCTGCGAACCTAAATTTGGCTGAAATTTTATGAACTGACTATTATACGCCTGTTTTAAAAAATTAAGAATTCAGAAAATTTGAAAAGTCTATACTACCCTTGTTTGTCTTTAGAAACCTAATTTTCCCAACATTCCCTCATTTCTCCTGGCGCGCTGCTGCTCCTCACTGCAATTCATAATTTCCAGATTCGCCGTTGTCAATAATTCTGATGCCAGGCGCTCTGGTGGCAATAAAGATCCGGCATCTCCGCCAGTGGCAATTCCAGATGCCATCCGCAATAAAGATGTTATACGCTGGTGTGCTGGTGCGATAAAGATTTGGTGCCGATGTGATAAAGATGCAATACGCCGATGCGTTCCAGTCACGATAAAGATCCTAGCGATGTGTGATGGTGCTGGGAATTGGGAGGGGGCATGGGAATCTGGGAATCAGTTGGCGATAAAGATCCGGTGGTCATACATGGTGGCGATGTGAATCATGAGGAGTAGGCTGTGTTAGCGGAGGGGCAGGGGTGCTGGGAATCGGAAGAGGTAGCGGTGGCGCTGCCGTGGTGGATGTGGGGCCGATGAGGATACGGGCGATGAGGATTTGGGGTAATGAGGATTTGGGTTGATAAGGATTGGGAGAGATGAGAATGCAGGTGATAAGGATTCAGGGTAATAAGGATTCCGGCTGATGAGAATGTGGGGCAGGGAGAGAGGGTAGAATGAGGGTTTTGATGTCGGATCTAGAGGTGGAATCGGGTGGAACAGCGGCGACCAGTGGTGCTAGGGGGCAGAGGTGACTTGGGCGGTGAAACCAAAATCTAGCTGGGAATCAAGGGTGGTGGACCAGATTCCGTCTGGTAGTGGCGGCGGAGTTCCGTTGGTGGTGGTGGCTGAGATTCAACGGCTGTAGTGGTGGAGCTGGTGGAGGTAGTGCTAGGGTGGTTTTGAAGATGAAGAATAAACCTGTGGGTATTTATGTCATTGCATTTTTAGTTTTAGGACTATGGGTATTTTAGTTTTCTTAGGTTATGTCAATGCCGAAAAATATCAAATCAACGTCAAAATAGTGCCAAAAGGTTATATCATAACACTTGATGCAAAAGGTAGGGCTAAAATCGTACTTTCAAATTATAATAGGTAATATTGGTATTTTAAAATAAAAAAATAGGGTTATATTTGTATTTTACCCAATATACATAGAACTATTGTCAAATACTAGTAGATTTTTTTCCGCAATGTACACGTGAGTATTAAACTAAGTTAACTAACATGTCATTGAGTCATATCTCATTTGGAAATCCAAGTTAATCAAAAGTTAGGGCCAAAATCACACTTTTAAATTATAACAGGTGATATTGGTATTTTTGAAAATAATAGGGTTAGATTTGTATTTTACCCACTATATAGAAATATTGTCCAAATACTAGTACTCCTTCTGTCCCGGTTTGACCTGCAGAAAGAGAAAATTCCAGTTTTAATTTCACATGTGTGAAATGTCTCTTTTGCTCTGTCTTCTTCATCCGCCAGCACCACCCCATTTCTTCTTCCTCCGCCAGCACCACCGTTGGCACACCACATTCTTTAACTACTCCCACCGCCCCCATCACTCAACCACCACCCGCCCACCACTCCTCGCCTTATCCTGAGCTGAATCGAGAGGTTAATCTGCCGCCGAATCGAGGGTTTAATCCGCCACCCAACCACCACCACAACGGGGAGCGCTCGCCGGAGGCTCGCTACAGCAGCGTCGGATTTGAGCAGAAGGCATCTCCAGGAGAATCGACCATCGCCGGAGGCATCTCCAGGCGGAGGAGGTGAGGTTGACGAAGTCGTGACAAAGACGCCATCGACGGAGGTGCAGTCAATGGTGTGGTGCGGTCGACGAGGAGGTGGCCCAGATCCATCATAGGCACATGCGTGGTCGGCGCAGGAGGTGGCCCAGCTGCGGCGGAGGCGCAGGTGTGGTCGGCACATGTGTGGTCATCGGAGACGCGGCGGAGAGGCTGAGAGAGATGCCGGAGAGGGTGAGAGAAAATATCGGAGAGGATGAGAGGGATGAGAGGCAGAGGAGACAGAGAGGAATGAGATGCGGAGAAACAAAAGTTGGGAGGCGGAGTGATTTGAGAGAGAAAAGAGAGTTTATTAAATTTGTGTAATATTTTGTTGCTTGAAGGGTATTTTTGACTTATGAAATAGAGAAAATTTCTAAATAAGAAAAGTGTGCAGATTTAGCTGGGACAAAAAAAAAAGGAAAGTGGTGTAGATATGGCTGGAACAAAGGGAGTAGAATTTTTTCCGCAGTGTATGCTTGTGTATTAAACCGACGTGTCATTGAGTCATATCTCATTTGGAAATCCAGGTCAATCAAAATTAGAACCTTACTTTTCCTTGTTTTCCACACCTCTGACCGCACAAAAGGGAAGTAGGTTCCTCCGGAGCCGAAAATACATTAAGAACAATCGAAAACCCTAAAATTCATTCTTTTAGTATTTTCCAGAGAAACTAAAATGGTGTTTTACTTCAAGGCGAGGCCTGAGGCAGGAGATTACACCATCTTCATGGGCCTCGATAAGCACGAGAACGAGGAGCTCATCAAATATGGTTTCGTCGAAGATGTTTGGTAATTTTTCCTAGCCCTAAATATCATTGTAGTCATTATGGTTGTTAATTATGCATATTGATTGAGCTGTAGAGTTGGAATTACTTGTGAAATCTGACATCTTTGCTGTTAATAGGTAGTCGTGAAGTGCAATTTCATTTTTGTTTTTTCCCTTAATGCTGTTCAGAGCAATTTTATTGGAATTCGATTTGGGTCAGATCCTTACACCGTTTTGATTGGTTTAGGCTGTTTAGTGAAAAAAACATTTCTTTCCTGGTAAATTAGGGATGTTGGCTTACTCTTTTAGGGATTGACGAGGAAATTGAGGGTTAAATAAACAGTAGATTAGATTATTGAATCAGGTTTGAGATGTACCAGTCCTTTTCTAATATAGATTTTTGTTTAGTTTTGATTTTGCGTGCATATTTACATCCCTGTAATCTGTTACTCCCCTGGCCCAAAAAAGGTGTCTGATTTCAACTCTTTTTGAAAAAAATTGTGGAAACAAAAAGAGTGTCTAGCTTTAAGTGAGATAATGGACAGGTCTTAAAATTTAGTGAGTGAAACTTGAAGGAATAAGTTAGTGAAGGGCATTGATGAGAAAAATGGGTGCAAAGTTGATGTATTTAGACAAATAAAATTTTGTATTTTTCCAGAATGGGACTATTTTTTGGGACGGAGGAAGTAAAATAATAATGGAATGATGGTGTTTTAGGTGCCCTCATATGTTAGTTTGGAGTCCACTTAAGATATATTATCCCATTTTTCACATAGTTAGAATCTTTAGAGCTGGTTTAGTTCGTGCTAATTGATCTTAGCCAAGATTGATGCTTTGGTGGTAATATAAGATGTATCTCCCTGAGTTTTCTGTATCCATGATGTTTCTGCTTTCTACCCCTTTGTTTTTGAGTGTATTCCTGGTATTCTCGCAGGTTTCATGTGGACAAAATGTCTTCAGCTCATGTCTATCTGAGATTGAACAAGGGTCAGACGTTTGATAATATACCAGAGGGTGTACTGGAAGATTGTGTTCAACTAGTCAAAGCAAATTCCATCCAAGGCATATACATTTGTTTCTTCTCTTCAGTCTGTTTATTTGAAATGAATTCTGAATGAAATGGCAGAAATTACTGATTATGAAAATGAAAACTGTAAGGATTTCAGAAAAATTAAATGGTGCAAGGTTGTGATGGATCAAATTTTACGAAGGATGAAACCATAGTTCTTACAAAATATTCTTTGTTTTCATATTTTTCTTATCCAGGCAATAAGTCATCTGAAATTGTGATGTGGCAGGAAATAAGGTGAACAATGTTGATGTTGTTTATACTCCTTGGCAGAATCTTAAGAAGACTGCTTCCATGGATGTTGGGCAAGTAGGTTTTCACAACTCAAAAATGGTAAGTCATATTTCTTCTGATTGTTGGGTGGTGAAATTGCCACATGGTTTACTTCTTATTACATGTCTCATTCTGTTTTAGAGTTGGACATTAAAAACTCTTCTACACTATGTTTTGGTTCAAACATTAGGTCCGTACTGTGAAGGTGGAGAAAAGAATAAATGAGATTGTTAATAGATTAAATCGGACTAAAGTGGAAAGGAAGCCAGATCTCAAAGGTATTGTCAGTGACTGTGTACTTCGACCGCTGTAATATTCTCTCCTCCATGTAGTTCTGTCATTTTTGCATTTTCTTAATGTGTACTTCGACCTCTAAAATATTCTTTCCTCCATGTGGCTCTATGATTTTTGCATTGTTGTGTAATACAATGTTTGCTTTTCTCTATTCAGCTGAGAGAGAGGCTGTAAATGCAGCTGAAAGAGCTGAAAGGAAGAACTTTCTGAGAGAGAAAGTAAGTTCCTATTAATCATGGTCTTGTTCTCAGTGTTGGCTATATATTAAGACAATGCTGCTCCACACCCCGCCCCACGTAAAAAATAACTTTACCTATTTTGGAAAATCAATTGATAGGACATCATCTGTTAAAGCCTCCCAATCCAAGGGGATTAATTCCCTAAATAAAAGAAACCAAAAATTTCCTACATGTACAATGGGTCGATCGTCAATTGGAATACCAATAGTATACAACATAGTGATTTTTGGTAGGTTTCAATGAAGTTAGGTAGACAATTGTTATTTTAATCTGATTAGTTTTCATTTCTATCGCCTATTTGACTATAGTATTAAAAATGACTTTATCTCTTTCATTAACTATTAGCTTGTAAAATATAATATTCAATGTTGAGGGATGATATATTTGGAGATGGGGATTACTATAATAATTATACTATTAAAACAGTATGTTATGTAGAATATATTATTATAGGGGTGGCAAAATAGATCCACAATCCGCGGGTCAAGAGGGATGCCTATTTTTAAACTCGTGTGGGTAAAGTGGATAATGGGAAAAATGGGTAATGAGTTGATTGGGTGATTGAAAAATATGGGTTAGGCGGGTTGGATCTGTGGGTTGACCGCGGCTTTACCCATATGGGTTGGTATATAAACTCATATGAGTCAAAATATGGGTTGAAACTCACGGGTTTACCCATATGGGTTGGTATATAAACTCATAGGGGTTGATACCTGTGAGTTTTACCCATACGGGTTCATATATGGGTTGAAACTCGTGGGTTTACCCATATTGACACGTGAGTTGAATAATTTTTTATCGCGGGCTAAGCGAGTTTCAACCTAACCCATTTTGACTCATCATAAAATGGGTTGAAATGGGGTCATACCCATATTTTTTATTTATCCATCTTACTCAACCCATATTCGACATGTTTGGTAGAGCTGTGCTTACAAGCAAAGCTGTTTTTCCCCAAAAATAGCTTTTGGTAAAGTGAAAAAACTGTTTTTTGCACTTTACCCAACACCAAGAAGTGCTTTGCTAAGAACAACAGCTAAAAAGCTCTGCCAAATAGAGCCTATTTTATGTGTAAACCTATAACGGAAAATTGTTTATTCATATACATACTCCCTCCACAATAAACATTCTACTTTTTTTAGTTTGTCCCACAAATAACTTCCTATTTGTAAGTTTTCCATATATAGTTATTCAATTACCAAATTTACCCTCATTGTACCCCAAATTTATTATTATATGCTGCTTATGACCTATTCATGACACCACTCATGTAAAAGCTTACAAAAGTTGATTTTTGATATCAATGCTGCCACATCAACTTGCAAAAAAGATTTGAACCAAAAGAAAATAGGATGTTTATTATGAGACAGGATGAGTATTACCGTTATTATAAAAAATCATTACTTTTATGAGCAATTGCTTATTAAAGAAAATCTATTTAAACTGGTCTTTTGATAATAGAACGTTAGGAGACTAAATGTTGCGAACTGTGAGTCCATAAGTTAAAATGCTAAGATATCCATGTGGGCATTGTCTACTAGATAAGTAATGGATGCATCAGAAGTATAATGGTGGTAGCCTCACTGGATTACTTTGTATAATAGAATGGTAGAAGACTAAATGTTAACTAAAACTGTGATACACATAAATTAAAATGCTAGAATAGCCACATGGCCGTGGTCTACTAGATAAGTAATGGATGCATCAGAAGTATAGGCTCTGTTTGGCAGAGCTTTTAAGCTGCTTTGCTTATAAGCAAAACACTTTTTTGTGTTTGGTAAAGTGCTAAAAAATAGCTTATTTTGAAAGCATAAGCTATTTTTGGGGGAAAAGCAGAAGCTGGTATCCCCCTGCTTTCAAAATAAGTCAGCTTTGCTTTTAAGCACAGCTCTACCAAACAGAGCCATAGTGGGGTAGCCTCACTAGATGAGAAAATGAGAGACATGGTTGAGCTGGTTTTGACATCTGTGTTAGGAGCCAATACTCGCACCAGTAACATGAATGGAAAGAAATGCTTCTAACCAAAATACCAGAGAAGATGATTAATATATATAGTTGATCTCACGTTTGGGTAAATGGTCGTAGTCTTTCTGGTTACCTGTGCTGATTTGAAATTCAGTTGCAAGGATATGTTTGGTAAGAATGATTCATAAACATAATTGATCCCATGTTAAAGTAATTGCTTGTCTTTCTGGTTACCTGCAATGATTTGAAGTTCAGGTTCAAGTATATGTATTGTTTGGTAAGGACTTGCCTCTTTCTACCAGTTTCCAGTTAGATGATGTGTTTTTTGGTAAACATTATCATTGGGGAGGATTCACTTAATGTCAAACTTCTTAGCAAGGTGGACACCCTTTCTCTTCCTTTCCAGAAAGAACAAATTTGTTTTCCCTGTTGCTGGTCTCCTGAGTTTGATGACTTCACTTTGATTCAATGAAATGCTTTTTGTGAGTGATGTTGCTGTTGTAGAACTGAGTAAGGGATGGGTACCTAAGCGAGTATTGTGATGGAAAACGGTAAATTTTTTTTAAAAAATCATGGATACGGGTACGGCAAGGGTACGAATAAATATATTAATAAGTTTTGTAAATACCCACACTAATTTAAAAAAATACAAAATCACATGATAATCAAACATAGTATAGTATTATTATAATCAAAAGCAAATTACCATTATTAGAATTAATGTATATATATGCCATTATATAGCAGTATAGTACTGCCGCTACTGCAGCAAATATCACAGAGCAGGTTGGTAGACGCAAGTCTCCAGCAATCCTGTGCTAGTTGCAGAGTCGGTGTGCATCTGCAACTAACGGCGATGTGCACCTATGCGGATGAGTGTGGCGGTATACGTTCAGTGATGCAGCACCAACGGATCTTAGGTTTAGAACGGATCTTAGGTTTAGAACTTGGTTTTAGGATAGGAAAATTATAGGTTTATGGCTGTAGGTTAAAGGAAAAAATCTGGGAAACTAAAGAAAATAAAGAAAAATTTAGGAATCACTCCTAAACCCTCAGCGTCACACCTTGGAGTCTTCTAGGCATCGCACCTAAAAGTTAAGCTGCATCTCACAACTCAATTCACGATGTAAATCGCAAGAAATTTTATTAATCTGAATCT
>JAULKK010000009.1:4993759-5010123 GCA_032355705.1 Rubia peregrina
GCACCTGGGTGCAACTTTGTAATAGAAAAATCATATAATGAGATATGGATATTATATTACAGTGCTTAACATATGCAACGAATTCTGTGACCCATGCAAACCACTTAATATTAAACTTCACGCGCTTATTTATACACTTTGGAAATCCAGCAATTCAAGTGCTGACAAAATCTAAGAGATTGTGAAAGATAACCTCGCCCATAGAATCTAAAATGTAACCACTGACTACCAAAATGACCTTTAACTTCAGTGAGCACTTTGAGCTTTCATAATATCTGATTCTACAGAAGTGGCTTGGGAAAAGAATTTCTTCCAAAAACACCATTAATAAGTAAAAGCAGAGTTACCATTATGTTCACATGGATTAACATGCAACAAATGTCATGTAACAGAGTTATTAGGACAAGTATTTCACAATATTGTTTAAGTCCATTCGATACAGGGTAAAGTAAGTAACTGTAAAAAGGATTCTACAGCGACCTTTTAGAAATTTAAACTTTTCAACAAGCTCCGAAGTAGGACAAGACTTCCCAGCATCCTCGGAAATAACAGAGTGAAGATTGATCATTGCAATTTTTATTATATCAGCAACAGATCCCTAAAAAAATTAAACTAGTTTTTAGGAAGTTCGATGACAAGCAAGAAGAGATATAAAATGAATAAAACAAACTACCTGACATATGGAATTCACTGCTTGCCTCTGAACTTTAGATTTTTCCTTTCCGTTTCCTAACTTTATTTTCTCCAAGAAACACTTACGACCTTTGAGGGTCTTTATATATCTGAACAGAACATAAAACGAGATGAGGCAAATAAGCCCAAGGCCGAAATTTTCTTGATGAGGAAAGCCATATAAGAGCTGACATCTAGGCAGTGTCAAGATACTCTGTTAGGGACAGGCATACAAACCAGTTGTCATCACTGTGAGCAAAAACATAAGTAATTATGTAGTATATTGATGGTGAAATACAGATATGCAAAACTCTGAACAGAAGTAAAGGCTAACCCAATTCTGCATAAAATGAACAACACCTCAGCACTATAATTGAGATTTTGAGTAAAATCTATCTCAGAAACCATTTCAAGTAAAGAAGGTAATACATAAAAAAAACTCGACACTTTTTCTTAGAATCATAAAAAAGTGGATTGGTATAGGCTGGGGAACATTTTTAAATAGAAGAGGGGCAGAAGAGTTTTTTTATAAAAATTAAGATCACTAAGTATTTGTATATTTTTTGAGATAATCAGAAAATAAAAGTAAAAGAAATTGTGACTGCCAAACACAATCCCCTCTAAAACCTTGTTTCTCACTGATTCAAACCCATTCTTGACTAGTTCCATAAGACTTCCAACTAACTTAGAATGGATATTTCATCAGCTCCTGGTCTGGTATTTCAGGAACATTGCATCTAAGGTTTAATTGCCTGTTTAAGAGGAAAAATATAAGACGCCTAAAAACTTGTAGCAGATACCTTCAAATAGAAAATGCAACCCATTCAGACTCCACATTTTCAGCCAAGGATTTAAATGCTGGACAGTGGGCAGTTGAAACTGAGTGTAAAACAATATGCTAAGTTCTGAACATTAAATTTTCAGACACGTAGAATTTGCAATTAATGGTACTGACCCTTTCTGGCGACAAGATACAACTACTTCCTGAAGCCATGATGCAACACCAGCAAAAGATTCCTTAAAGCTTCTAATTCTTTCAGTAGCTTCATTAGAACTGCACTTCAACTGTTCGGCAAGAGTACCTGCTCCCATTCCATACAGAATTCCATAAACTAGCCTCTTGGCCTGGTCTCGCTCTTGTGAACTGACAGAAGACTCCATTTTTCTAGCCCATTTTGCAGCAATCATAGTAAATACATCCCCATCTGGTTTGTTGAGAAGTTCAATAAGTGAAGGGTCTTTAGAGAAATGGGCCATCAGTCGTAATTCTATCTGAGAATAATCTGCTGTTAAGAGTATCCAGTTATCCTGCAACAGCATGAGATAGAAAATAAAATGAAGGGCAAAAACACAGGCATGCCTGTTTTCATTTAACTAAAGGATGGCGGAATGTGAATTCCCAATCAAAATCTTAATACCTCAGTAGGTACAAAGAAATCACGAGCATTAATTTTGTGGTATTCATCTACAGAACCATTGCCATCTTGTTCACTGGTATTCATCTTGAACTCAACAAGATGTTCAACGCACTAAACAGTTCCAGATACAAAATGAATATCTAACGATGTTAGTGAAGGGAAAAATCAAGAGCAAAATGAAGGTAAATACAGCAAGCTAAATGAACCTGGAGGTTGGGCTCCTCCATTGAAAGTCTTCCTGTCGCTGTTGAGGTCTGCAGCCAATGACCATGAAGTGTATGCCTCTGAGTCCTCATAGAAAGTTTAGAAAGTGAAAAAATGGATCCTAGTGTACAGTTTAAGAGCTTTGCAAGTGTCCGATGCTGTTTGATGACAGAAACAATCGGGTGCTCATTCCTAAAGATAATCAATATGTACCAATCATTAAGACTTGAAGTTTGAAATATCAAAATTAACCCTATCTCAAGAAGTTTTTAGAGCTACGAGCACTGGAAGATCAGAAAATTGGGTATAAGTAGATGAAACTCATAAGCAAGCGTATTATGCAGTAAACATACAACAAAACTGGACTGTGAAGCACATTTGATAGATAATAGCATGTGAGTGTTGCTTGAAGCTCAACATTTAGAACCAAAGCGCAAAATGTTGTAATCTTGTATACTGCCAAACTATAGATTATAGAAGTATTAAAAAAGGCACATGTTAAGTTACTTGATTAACCCAAGGACTGCAAGCAAACTTGAGAAGGTCATCATTAAATCTGATGATTTCTCAATCCAACCATCATGTCAACTTTTCAAGCCAAAACATGGTTCCAAACATCATGAACATGATTTGAAAGAAATATATGGAGTGCAGAAAGAAATTATAATTGCATAGGTCTACAAAGCTGCTACGGAAACAAGTATTTCTTAGTTTTTGGGGACTTAAGTATTGTCCAAATGAGCACTAAAATTTTCATGAAACTTGGGATTTCGAGAATCAGGATTCAGGAATAATGTATTTCAGAAGGAAAAAAAACTCAAATAGTGGCTCAGCTTTATGTCAACAGGATTACATTTCAGCCAGTACTGAAGATGCTGTTTCTTAAGCTTTTGAGTCGAGATAAGTAGCTTTATAGGCACACACATAGCAGTGCATCATGACATTGAAACCACAGACACTCGTATCCATACCTTAGTATATCCAGACAATGTTTATCAGTACTGGGGTGATGTTTCCCTTTCTTCTGACCTTCTGGTATAGGAAGTTTCAAGTGCTCATAAAGAACATTAGCAATGTCTGCAGTCATATATAATGAAAATGACTTCCCAGCCAATTTGTATGCTTCCTTCTCGAGATATTTTAGCTTTTTTCCCAAGATATTCCGTGCCCGAAGGCATCCCTCCATGTCAACACCAATACCCCATAGTTCCATATCTGCAAGAATATTGACCTGCAAGGCAAGAACAATACACTATTAGTCCATATACAATGCTATGCATGTAGACATAAAAGCGATCATTTGAGAGATATGAGACTTTGAAGACCATACAGTTTTCCATATCAGACTTGAGATAATCATAGCATAAGTAAATGACATCCATGTTTTACTAAATGCAGTGAATGTTAGTTCTTTCAAAATGACTAAAGGGGATGGTAACAGTCAAATTAAAAAAGTCTAAATTTAGGTATCGGTGCTTTATCATCAAATCTGATGATGCAATTGGCAGCTTGGAAAATCCTGTATTAATCAGTTCACAATAAACTAAGTTGCCCAATCAAAGTTTATACGCAAACGAAGAGATCCTTAGTGTGTAAAATTTGCTAAGCACAACACTCTGAATCTTTGAATATAAAATTAACAAACTTTTCAGTCTCCTAGTGAAGTAATGAATTCTCACCGAAGGTATTTCAATGCTCAGAAAGGCCTCAACAAGCTCTTCCGAGACTAGTAACTTCCAGAGAACAGAAGACAGTGCTTGAGTTTGAGCAGCCCGCCGGCAGCAACCGTTGTGTGCAGCTCTTCGCATTTGATTCTTCCATCTACCATTTTTATAAGCAGCTGCAGCAGCCTCACAAGACAACCTTTTCTTAACCTCCTATACAACCCACAATATACCATCAAACAACATTTAGAAATCATTTAGCCAAAGATGCTCATTATATGAGTCGAGGTAAGTGGTTCAAATACATTTAACTAATACTATATGCATTAATATAGTTTCTTTTCAAGCCTTTCGTAAAGATACTGATTACACAATTATTGCTTAGTGCTCATACTTACATTAATAAGATTTATAAGTCATGCAATCAAAAAAATCAAGAACACTTCGATGTATAAATAGCAATGCCAAAAGATTAATTGAACAACAATTTTACTTTTCCTTTTAGTGCTTTGACTAAATGAGCACTATATCATCTGCATATAGTATACACTAGGGTATCACATCTAGCAAATGATTAGTGATCTCATTAATTACTAAAGCAAAAAGGGACTCAAAGCAAATCCTTGATGCAAGCCTACGTGATTTGGATTGACATCCGTTGGGTTATCGGGTGACTTTTCAAAGCATGTAGAATTGACAGAAAAGCAGACAGTATCTGGATTAAGAAGTACCTCATGCAAGCCACTACAACATTTTCTACGATAATATTCAAAACATACCTTTTCCAGATTCGGGTTGGAACTTTTCTCCTGATCAGGCCAGAGGATCCATGAAACAAGGCACAGGTCTATAACATTTTGCATATGAATAGGGGACAGAATACAATGTGAGCCATCAATCAGTTCCAGACCTAGAGATTTGACAGTAGTACTAGAGATGCCAAATTTATGCATTGCAACAGCAGGATATTTAAGCACCTGAATCTGAACTTTCAAATTCCAAGCAAACTTTCTAACATTTTCCTTCCCCAATATTGTTTCAATTTTTTTCCATCGGGTCTTGGCCAAATGCAACTGATCAAGCATAACATTCTCACTATTACCAGAAACATTTGATGTGCAGCAATCAGACTGTCTTCTGTTAGAAGACAATAGATCCTTAGGAAGACTCAAATAATATACAGGATAATTTTCCCAACAAACTGCCATTCCTTGTATTTCGAAAGGAGCAGCTGAATTAATATCTGATCTCTTGTTGAAGTGGACGTCAAAAGAAAATTCTGCAGCAGTACCCCAAAGATCCAAAAAAGTATCAAATCCTCCTGGAACACTGGATGCATTTAAGGGACCTTTCTCCCATGTCTTAAATTGACTATCATTGGGCAGAATGCCTAATTCAGAATGCTTATGAGACACATATTTAAGCTCATCATTAGAACCATTTGTTCCATTGGTGATAGTAATTAACTGACATGATAAAGAACTATTTGCACCATTTCTGTGATTAGAAGAAGACACGGGTAGAGCCTTTGCCGCAACAATCTCACCTCCTTTGGCTGAAGTCGAATTTTCTCTCTCTGAAGTCCTTACACTAGCAAATGATGGTGTTTCTGAACTTCTACCAATGTTTGCCATTGGAAGTATTGAAGCATTGTCACCTTGCTTCCTTTGTTTCACAACAGCAAAGCTACTAGATGGATCCTCATCAGAAGAGCTTGTTTTTTTCTGCATGGCATTTCCAGCATCAGCAGATAATAAAGGTCGAGGAAAGGGAGGTACATCAAGGCCAAGTGATTTAAAAGCTGAGAAAGCAGCAACCCTGGCTTCCTCAGCTTTCTCAAGAACTATCTTGCGTGCACCATTTTTTATCTTCTTAGCAACTCCCAGATGTAATCTCCTGTGTGCTGAACCTATAAAAAATCCATATAGTAGAAACGGTTTAAAAAACCAGATCCAAAATTCAGATGCAAGATACATAGTTCACCCAACAGAATGTCAATCTGAAACATTGATATGCATGTGTAAGACAAATAAAATACAGAAGTATCAAATTTCACATTCGTCAGATAAAAGAAAAAAACTAAGTTCACATCATTTCCAAAACAGATATAAAATCCTACCCCAGCATCAATGCTAAATGGTAAAGCTAAATTCCCAGACTTGGAATACTGCAATGACACCATCATAAAAAGATTTTTCCCAAGGTGGAAACCAAATAGCTGAAACAGGTTTCTATAAAACACTCCCAAAAGATTTTTATAAGAGGTGTATACAACGGAACCTAATTTACATGCACAACCAGTTGGCTGGAAACAAATATTCTTTCAAACAGGATCTGCAAGGAAAACCGAAACTAACACAATATCTGAAGAAATCTAATGTAATCCAAAAAAAACAACTTGAGTTTGTACTTCAAGCAAAATGTTATGTTTAATATTGTAATAGAATAGGTCATGTGTTTAGAACAGTAGAACTGTAATAGAAAAGGTCATGTGCTTAAAACCGTAATAACATGAGTCACAGGTCAAAAAGAAGAAAAATAAAAATGAGCATATAGGTATTATGAGCTTCAAGCAAAGTCAAATGCAGTAATTAAACCATTTAATTGAAACTGTCTGTTAAGCACACTCCAAATCAGAAAGTAAACCAACCCATTGTTCGACAGGCTCTCCAGTAAACATGAAGACATGAAGTCAAAAACATAACCTCATGCGCCCAAAAAAAACATATATCAGTCTTAAGAAAGAAGTACGAGGAAACAGATTTGTTTAAAATCCTTCCAGTATTCATACACAATAACTACCTTGTGCAGCCCATGAAGAAGATTCAAAAAGTGCTTTAGCAATATCAGAAATCGATGCCTCGGCAATTATTTGAGGAGTTCGAAAACCTGCTTTATAGAGTGCTCTAGCACGTGAACCCTGAAAGAGTCCAGGTTGCAGTCAAAATTAAAAAGTGAGAGATATTCTGACATGGAAAAATGATATAGCAATATAAGGACCTTGACAAATGGAATCGTGGTCAGTTCCACTATCTCTGCCCTCACACCAAATGACACACGATTCTGAAACTTGGCAACCAAGCCCTCAAGATCATGCCAACCAAGCCTTTCACAGAAAATGGAAACCATGGAAGCAAACCTTCCAGCATTTTCCTGTAAGGCTTGAACCATGCCTCTAGCCACTCGAAAAGCCTCACATACCTCAGCAACCGGTACTTCCTTCATTGCCATATCAGATATATTGTCAGATGGCATAAGTACAAACATATTATGCTTCTTCTGTGCAGGCAAGGAAAATGTATACCATATTCTCTCAAAAAAGAAAACAAGGGAAATTGCCGAGTATGGATAAAATTTTACCTGGACAAGCCTTGACAAAATAAGAGCCACATAAAATCGTCGAGACACTCGAATCATGTGTTCATCAGAAAGCATCTTGCTGTTCGACATCACACTTTTAGCATCCAACTTCCCCTGCAACCTTTTGTTGGTCTCCTTCAACCTATAGGAAGTCCGAACTGGTGCTCCATGAGCCATGCGCATCAGAAAGGGTTCTTGTACTCCAACTAGATTGCCAACTGACTGAATATCATGAAAACAAAGCAATTTCATGACGTTATGTTGACAAATTCGTAATTGAAAAACTTTTGGCATATTTATGTAGAGTAATGATATTCGCAATGAAAACTCATAGTGAAATTGAATAGTGAATGATGTGGCACTAATGAAAAGACCAAATCACTAAACGCCTTCCTTCAAATGCCACATCATTCACTATTCAATTTCACTATGAGTTTTCACTGCAAATATCATTACTCATGTATGTAAACACATCATAATTCTAACAAACCTCCATACAAAATCTTACTGAAGGAATTATGTTTAAGCAAAACAGGGCTTCATAGATAAAGAATCTGGCAAGCAAGAATAAGAGCAGACAAATCATGTTGACACCTCATCCGAATCTGAGTAACATTTCTAACATACAGAAAGATCTAAGGGAAGCCCAGGAGCAAGGGTCTGAAGTTACTTCCAGACCATGACACAAGAAGGTCGCAGGTTCAAGTCTTCGCAGTATGATTCTCATTTTCTCATTCTCTCATATTCATTGTCACACCCAGCTGATCAATAAGAGGAATGAGAGTGCATTAACAGCAGTATCATTCTCATTTTCTCACCTAGCTTCTAAAGTATGCAAGTACTGATTTCAGACAATACTTTCATACTTCAATGGTTAAAAATCACTTGGATATAGGAATCTAGTGGGTTATAGGCTTGGTGGTTACTTTGTAGGCAAGAACCTAGTAGCAAACTAGCAAGTGAATGTCAGCTTCTAGTGATGTTAAGAGAACTTTTAGAAGACACGGAGCAGAAATTCAATATCATATGGAAGCCTAGTGGAGAACAAGAAACAACTTACCTGATCTAGAGCCGATAGCTGCATGAATCTGTCGTAGTATAGCTCCCAGTCTGGCTCGACATCAACATTTATGGGTGTTACCAAGTATACCAAGTGCAAATCAGATGAAAGAACAAACCCATTCCTAGCCCTGGTCAAATCATCAAGCACAACCTACAAAATTGTGTGTGAAGTTAATAATATAATGAAATGTGGTACTCCTACTGGTTTCACCTAAATTGCTTTTAAACGAAACAGAAGAATGCAATGCCAAGACAGCAATATGAACGTGAACACCCAAGTGTAATGAGAAACAAATTGCCATTAGAAGTTTACCAATGACTCTTCCGGGCTAAGAGAACTGCCAAAAGATGCACGGCCAAGAGGAGTAGTTGTATACAGCTTAGTCTCCTCACTCCATTCAAGAAATCTCTTATGGCATAGCCACCGAATAGAATCCTGGGCTGATTTGACAACATCTTCAAATGGTTTAGTAGAATGCAGAAGTGTACACCGAACATAGCGATGTATATCGTTGGCACTTTGAACTATCCCACTGGCAACAACTTCTAAGATTGCATGGGTCATCCCATTTTTATCTTCTGACAAACAAGAATGCAGCGGTGGGCAACTATCATTCAGGAGTTGAACAATTCTTTTGGCTTCTTCTGGCTTGCAGATAAGAATCTGCAAACCCAAAAAAACAAAGTAGTCAAGGGAGCAACAATTTTATGAAATTTGATATTAATAAAATGTAAACAAGTTAACATTTTAAATTATAATTATAGAGCAATATAGAGATATGACATGAAAAGTGAAAATATGTCCTCGTCATAACTAGATGTCTTTGGACCCTTATCATCTGTGACTCGCACCAACAAAAAGTCACAGCTAAGCAACTATTCCATGTCTTTGTCGGCTACACGCATCACATTTCACTATTGAAGTTTGAGAAACACTAATGCTCGCTATTAATGCAACCTCCCCCCACCCCCACCCCGGCTGAGCCATATTCTGATGTAGGCTTAAAGAACTAGTATGTAAGCACAATTTGAATAGCTCTTAGGCACAATCCAGTAGCACCACAAAAATAAAAACAGCAGCGAAACTCTTGCACATGAAAACTTTCACCGATGGTATACAACCTGAATTCATTCACAGCCTTCAGATCTAAATATTCGGTCAGGTTATTTATGGACAGGCAAAAAGAGACAGAAGTGCATTTTACATACTGTAAGAAATGCATGAAAATAAGGAGTTCACTAATCTCATTTTCTAAATGCTGCTAATCCAATATTACAGTATGGAAAAAGAAAATATGAAACACAAGATCAACAAAATACAAATCAAAAGTGAAGTCACAAAAGCAGACAGAGGTCAACTAAATAGATAAATAAGCATGTAAAAAGCAGTCACCAAACGAGTAAGCTTACACTCTCTCCCTTTGTATCTATACCAGTCCGACCAGCTCGACCAGCCATCTGTTTGTACCGTGTCCCGTCAATAAAATCACGGCCAATACGAGGTTGTCGGAATATGACTCTTCTTGCGGGAAGGTTCACACCAGCAGCTAATGTAGATGTAGCAGTTAATACACGAACTAATCCTTTACGATAACATGTCTCGACTGTCTCTCTTTCCTCAACCTTTCAATACCAAAATGAAAAGAATAAATTCCTGGAGCAGCAGACCATAAATAACTAGAAGGATAACAAAAAAACAAATCACAAATATCAGGGCACAACCTGTAAGGGAGAAAAGACTCATAAGTAGAGTGACAACAGATCACCAATTCCCAGGAGAAACAGAAGAAGACAAAAAACACACGTACAAAATGGAAGAAAGAGCAAAAATATTTTTTTTTAAGTTATATGACATACCGTAAGCCCGGCGTGATGATAGGCCACACCCGCAGGGAGGGTTTCTTTTAGTATAGGATCTAAGCCTGATGGAGATCTACGTAAGGCATCAATCGCAAAATCAATATCAACAAACTCGTTCTGATTGTCCTGTGAGGTGACAGAATTTTTTTTGAGGTACTTAGCAACATGTCTAGCTGTGGACTCACATCCTTTTCTGCTAGAGCAAAATATTAGAACAGAGTGGCCTTCTTGAACCACTTCATTGCACAATTCAATGATATGATCTGGATCCTTGCCACCAATGTCAGCTAATTTAGAAACTGTCCTAATCAACATCATTTCTTTATCATAAATTGCGTATCCAACTTTAATGTATTCCTCCAGTGGAACAGGCCGAAAATGTGTCTCATACAGAGCAGCCTACATCGAAACAGGAAAATGATAACTAACGCATGAAAAAGAACCATTAATAGTTATACCAAACAATACAAGTAATATAAATGTTCACTTAAAAGGAGCTGACAGCTTGATTTGAATGAACAGTTTACCCATATTAGGAGGGAAAAAATCTGCTGCTTTTCCATATCTCATAATTAAATACGAAACTGAAGAATAATATGATCAAATTCCATTCGTAGTTTTGATGTAATGTTGTGCTTTTCAGGTGAATGACACACCAGAATGTGATCACTCAACTGCTAATGAGCTTAGAGAGCAAGGATGCCACATCTTGCCATCAACTCTCTCTAGGTCAATATCACAATATCAAGATAATCCAAAACAAAGCATATACAGGAGAAGTGACAACAGAGAGCATCTTTAGCTATATGTGGTAGGAAAAGAAGATCAATAAGGACTTCCAAAATAATAACTCGGTGCAAACATTAGCCCCAGCAGGAAGCATGATATCCATCTCCTAATATTCCTGAGAGTGATCATCGAATCCAGCATTACACACTGAATAATACCACTAGTAATACAAATGACAATTGACAACAAGAAAGGATTTCCATATACCTCCGAACAATCATTAAGCCAATTGCAAACTTTACTTTCCACAATGGCTAGGATATCTACAAAAATGTTTAAAAGACTTGAAGTCTATTGGATTCAATGGTAATTACTAATTACCACACGTTACACAAAGCAACCAATAACTATGGGAAAACAGAAACAAAGATTATTTTCTGCTTAGAGGTTAATTATTCTGAATAACTAACAGAGCACTTGTTAACTATTGGTTGATTCCATTGACATCCAAATAAACATCTATAACGAAAACAATGGTGTTCTCCATAACAGTTGAAGCAAACTGGAAAAAAAACTGATCCTGTTTAAAAATACTCATATTTGAGCCAGTATTAGCATCCCTTTGAAATGACAAACTATCTACTAATTTAAGAAATTAAAATAATGAGAATTCATTGAATTCGCTGCAGTCTCATTACAGAATCCAAATTAACCGGACAGAAAAAACCATCTAAAGGCTTGAACTACAAGTCAAAGATGATAGAAAAAATGTGTTGCATTAGACAAAGGCACAAGCTAGTATATATACAACAAATTATCCAGATAATCACATCATCAATGCATTACAGAAGTAAATATCATCTCATTATATGAAGTGCATCTACCATACTAATTCAGCATACTAAAGAAAACGTAAACGAAAACATTAACCAGCATACTTGAAGCCAATCAGCCACAGCAGTTACATTAGGCAAGGTAGCGCTCATTCCAACAATTTGGAGACCATGAACAGGGTCAGCTTTACTGCTGCCAGAACCTGAACTCTCCCCACTAGATAATTCTACATTGCCTTCACCAGTAGCATAGCGAAGTTTTGTCAGCAACAATTCGAGTAAGTAACCCCTACTTTGATCACCAACCTTCCAGAAAAAAATACATGGTGATATGAGAGGGAAAAAACAGAGAGCTACAGCAGAAACTGACATTGAACTATTTAAAAAGTAAATATGGACTTGGAACAGAAAAATGTATCGAGGACAATACCATGTGTAGTTCATCAATCACAATAATTCCAATTTCTGAAAGTCTGCCCTCTTCTAAAAGTCTGTTAATCAAAGAATTAGCTTTCTCAATTGTGCACACAGCCACCGATGTATCCTTGGGAAGAGTCACACCACCTTGATTACCAAAATAACTCCGCACTGGTCGACCAAGTGGCTCTAAAAG
The DNA here is from genome assembly GCA_032355705.1 of Rubia peregrina. Lineage (NCBI taxonomy): Eukaryota > Viridiplantae > Streptophyta > Magnoliopsida > Gentianales > Rubiaceae > Rubia > Rubia peregrina. The sequence continues at coordinate 5,006,175 of JAULKK010000009.1, forward strand.
CACCTCAAGGTGTTCTGCCTACATCCATTGCAGAAAGACTTAATAACGGTAAGCTTGCATAAGAGATCCAAAAGAATGTTCATTACAAAACAGTCCATACAGCACCTTTTCTGCGCATATTGATACATATGGCAGTACAAGAAGTGCCATTTTAGCAGTTGACAAAACTCGTCGCAACATCAAGATCTCAGCAACAAAACTTTTTCCAGCACTACACGCAACATAGAAGGGAGATGAACCAAAACCACACTCAACAGTCAAAATTATGAAGTTATTCAGCCATGTTAATGAATTCGCTACAGCATTAACATAGAACCCAGCCTTTAGAATGGCAATCATAAGAGAGCAGAAGAAGAAGAAAGCAACAATGTGTTAATGGAAGATTGAAAACGAAAGAATTAATTATCATCTGTTTATTCCTCCACAGTCCACAAGGCATAGAAAAATTATTTAAGCATTCATCAAACAGCCATGCATGTTTCAAGATTACACAGCATTTCAGCTCTCCATTTCCTCTTTCAAAGGCAGCCTTTATTCACTCAAATGATCATATCCGATAAGCTGACATCCTCTTAAATATTGTACAATCATATGTATAAGAATCACATGATATATGTCACTTCAAATCAATCGTGAAATTTAAATATTTTGCTTCTACAGGAACTTCAGTTACCATAAGCAGATTCAGATGCTTAGTGGACATTCAGTTTAAAAGTACACTTTAAAAATTGTGCCAGCACCTCCTAATAGCATGGTACCTTTGTCCTTTAACCCTTAAATTGAACTGTGCAAACAAAAGGTAAGAATAAGACAGATGGATTCTGGAAAATGAAAAGCTAAGTCACTTAACTCTACCTTGTTGATGCACAGTACACTAGATTCCTGTTCTGCAAAACACCATCCACCTGAAGGCAGTCGACCTGAGGAACAAATCATGGACCTGATTCACTGAAAGCTAGAACAACAATCTTACCATTGTATGATGAAATTTAAGCAACCAATTTCAAAATTAGCATACCTGCCAGGGATACAATCTTGACATTCCCCTTTTCTTGTATACATTGCATAAATCAGGAGGCAGCCAGTTGTTAAGATCCAAACGACTCTCAACTGCTGCAGAACTTGATGGAGTTCTATCTTGATTGTATCCATGTGTTGGAGTGAAATTAGTCAATTCCCTGTCGTTTTGTTTAGATGTATAGCTATCACTGTCCTGAATCCATTTGCTCACCCTATTTTGAGCCGGGGTAACAATTGAGGTCATTTTTTGTACGTCAAGCAAATCAAAGCTTTTATTAACTTCATTTTTTGAGCTCATATCTTGATCAACTTGTTTAGTTTCAGGATGATGGGAAGCACATCTTGTACTTTTTCCCTTTAAAACATTACATTGGCCAACATTTTCATAAGATGTGGTCTCTGCATCCAAGTTTCTGACCTCAGAAACAAAATCAAAATGCTTTACAGGCAGTGGGGAAACTTCTTTAGACAAATCATCTCCACATTTCACCTCTGCCCCGGCAGCAGAAACAACAGCATCAGAACCTCTAGCTTCACTTCCACCCAGAAAGTTGTTCAAATTGTTCCCTTGACATCCATCTTTCACATTATTTGATGGACTGATCTCCTTACCAGCATTGAAATTCACGGAAGCATCATGCAACTGGGAAGAAATGGTATTGGTTGGAGCAAACAAATCATCAGCAATTTGAATTGCTTCCTTCCAAAATGTTTCTCCTGGTGAAAATATGGAGCTGCCACTTCATCAATTGGGGGTCTCGTGAGATTTTGTTTTAACTATAGACAACCCAGGTGTATTACATCCAGCTGCATCAACAGCTGAAGAGGCTTTTACACATCTCTTCAAGCTTGATTGAGGTAAACCGTCACCAGAACCTGTATGAAACTACAAAAATCATGCAATCGCATGCATATGTATCAAATGTAACAAGACTCAATGTGGGATTTTATTTGGGTTCAATAATATTCACCTCTCTGGAATACTTGTACACTGAATCACGGGATTCACTGATAATTCCAGATTGTGAGGGGCCAATATCAACTTTCTGAAAGCAAGTAGCTTCACCGTCAAAATGCACCTGACTACTGTAAGTACTACAATGGCTCCTCTTACGTGATGTATTCTCCAACTCAACTTGAGAATGGCTGTTGCGCGTATTATTCACATGCACAGTTGGCCCTGACGGTACACTTGTTCCGCGAGGCAAATCTCTGTAGGAATACAAACATCACAACCTATTCAGAAATTATGACCACGGAAAAATAATTGCATGCTTTTCTTTTCGGAATGAATACTACTACAACAAACAAACAAACCAAAGAGTGTCTCACAAAACTTATCCAATACCTTAAAAGGAGTGACAAAACATCTGCTGCAGGGTGCTTAAGTCCTGCATTTTCAATCTCCTCGGCATCAGTTGAAGGTTTGGAATTCACCTTCTGATTATAACCTTGGGAACAAACTACTTGCGGCGAAATGGCATCCTTCTTTTCAGCATCCAAGCATAAACTAATCTCCCGGGTCAAATTTCGCTTGATTGGAATTCTTTTACCTGGTGAATTGACAGCTGAATCTAAGTGATTCTTGTTCTCTTGTGAACCAACCAAAAAACAGTCCAGCGAACCCTTAGCGTGAGGAGATCCTTCAGTTGTAGTCTTTGCATCGAGTTCAATTCTCTTGGACTTAACATTTGGGGATATAGACTTCCTCCTCTTCTTTGAAGCAAAGAACTGACCGAACCAACAAGAAAAAATTACAGGGTAAAACTTAGGAGCAATTCAGTTCCACAAAACTTCCACATTTAGGAACAAAAATAATTCAAAAATCTTGTCTTTGTTTTCTTCTTTCTTCGTTCGGAGTGTAAGAAAGGAGGGAGAGATACCTGGTCGATACGGGAGCGAGGGGAATCAGACGCCATCACCAAAGACCGGGCAATGTGGCCCTAATTCTTGAAGAGCAAAAGACTGACACGAGCCCGCCTAGACTTGCCAAGATGGAAGAGGGAGCGGAGTATCCTGTTTGTTTTCAAATGTTTTGAAGGAACTTTGCAACAATGCCCTTGGGCTTGACAGAATTTGGTCGGAGGAACTTTGCAATTATGCCCTTGGGCTTCACAGAATTTGGTCGGTCAACTATGTAATGTGACTATTTCACGGTTTTACCTGCACTTCTCGCCACGTTTTGAGGGGGGGAAGGGAAATACACTTCACGAGGTAGAAAATTATGTGGGGAAATTGAGTACGTAGGGTGAGGGATCAGTAAGATTCTAACATGTGACAAGTGAGTGGGGTCAATATTAAATTATATACATTTTTATTTTATTTTTTTAATTCATTCACTTGCCACTAGTCAGAATTTTACTGGTCTCTCACCCCCACATACTCAATTTCACACATAAAAAAATTTCTGTAGCAATGTACCTTAAAATTGTTTTAAATCCCTTCGTACCAAGTGTGGTGAATATTTTATAAACTACATTATCTCCCGAGCGATGCACAATTTAAATAAGTGATATGATTATTAGTGCAAATGACTTTCTTTTTTAAAAAATAAATAGTCGGATTCCTTCTCATTAATATATCGAAATGGGTTACATTTGTGGTTGATTGTAGACACAATCGCCAGTGTTCATCTATTTATTTGTAGCTGATAAACTAGTAGACGCTAGTCTATTCTATTACAGTCTAACTATTACAAGGTGAGATAAAATCACACATGGCTGGCTCACTGAGAGTGAGTGAGGTGAGCCTCCCCACTCCACTTGAGCTCCACACCAACAAGGTCGGACGGAACTTGCTCCACGCCAACTTGGCGTATAGAGACTGAAAGACCATCATTTATTAGGGGGGAGAAAACTCTACTAGCTGCGTCTAGTCAGTCGTACACAACGCCCTGATTGCCTTAGTGGCTAACTACACTACTTCTGAG
>JAULKK010000009.1:5017095-5027839 GCA_032355705.1 Rubia peregrina
TTTTATGATACTGTCAAACAGTATCTTTGTATTTTAACTTTATGATAGCCAGTTCGTGTACTCAATTTGATATTTCTTGCCTCTATTGTTTGGTAATCAATTTTATTTATTATTTAAGAGTATAAACCTAAATGTTTATTGGGGACTTTCGAAGAATCAAAGTTTGATGATTAAATATTGGTGGTTGGTACCCCAAAAAACCTAGCTGCACACCGCAACCCTTCTTATTCCTCTTCAACTTTTTTTCCATCTTCCCGTTAGGGGAGATGGGGAACAACAACTTATTTTAGTTTACTAGGTAACTCCAGCCCGCGCAATGCGCAGGCTGTCGATTTTGGGTTGAAATTTGGGCTGAAATTTTGCCGAGCATGTCAGAGTAATATTAGAGCAATAGAGAGGTTGGCACCGTAATTATTCTGACATTTACTGTTGTTGGGCAATCCGATGACATTACTTATGATTGAAAGTATGCAACATTGATTTTTTGGATGCAGCAAAACAAATGCAGTCTGGGCAGGAGTTCTAAATTGGATGAAAGTGAAAAGAAGGCAGGGGAATGGGATTGGAGAAGCAAGATATAATATAATGCGTGAAATATTGTTACATTCATTGTAATGTTTATACGTTGTTATAATAAGTAGCTAAAGTTATTAGCCACCAACAATACCATAAAAGATTACCTTTTTAAAGATTACATACAAGTAACTAAATTACACATATACATCTTAAAATATGACTGATCTATAAAATACTACCATTTGAATCCGTTGAAATCCAATGAAAATGTTAAGTTCCATCCATATAAATAGTCGGGGACGTCCTTCGAAGAGTACAAAACTGTTGCACCACCATTAAAAGTCACTTTCAAATACTCCATCAAAAATAGAAGAAAAGCAAGCGATCAATCTATTAAGTATTGACTGAGACATTGGGCGAATGCTCATCATTTTGTCACATTTTTTGGGTATATTTTTTTTATATCTATGATCTAGGAACACAACATTTCTTTTTTCTGAAAGCAGTGAATCTAAATTCATTCATAGAGAATATAGTTGACACGTACAGTAGCGAGGCATTGCAAGTTTGTACCAGCGCTATGTAGTTACTGTTTAATTTAACTAAAATGTTGTGGATCCTAATCAATTTAATTCTTCTTAGCCTAATGATAAGTCTATTTGTGGGAGGCTCACCCCACAATATGTAAGCCAAACAATGTGTTCAAGTTTGAAAATTTTGTAATATATTAGTTACATTTAGTAGCTATGGGTTGTGTGGCCTAAAATTGGCACAAATGTGTAACTATCTTTAAAGTAACGAGAATAAGAACAACTTCGACAAAAAAAATATATAAGTTACCTACCCACCTTGATTGTTAAAACAATATGTAGCATTAGTTATACAAAGATTCACATTGCATCTAACATCGAAGATTAAAATCATATTACATTTTGAATTAAGAGCTTGGTCTTGGAACCATTCTCACGGTGATTTTTGGCTGAGGTTGGACTCGGAGATGGATTGTCACAAGCAACTCCATTCCCAGGATCATCACCTGTTTTGATTCACAAAATAATTAATAAGTTTCCCTTCTTAATCCAATGGTGTTAAACGTGAAACGACACTAACAGACACATTAACCAGAATGAACTATATCTAAACCAATCCAACAACCAACAAACATCTAATGACAAAATGCATAAGACCTATGCACATTCAATATACATGGCTAAAACATACCAACAGACACATGAATTTCAACCATGCCATGGATAACACCAGCCTTTCTGAGATAGTCACTTGCAGCAGCCCTACAAGATTGTGGATTTTGAGGACAGAAAAAAAAAGATGAGTCAATATGCAAGATAGACAAAAATAAGCTGGAATAAGTGGTAAGGTGTATGAAAAAGAGGATAACCACTGAGACATAAGTAAAAACAAGCAGTAGAACTACTTTTTACAGGTTTATATTGTATATGGATAGCACCAACAACTTTATCCATTGTTCATTAGAAACAGCATGCCCTAGACTGTTAAATGACATTTTTACCTATCGAATGAGAGGGGTTGACCCCCAACCATAAGTAAAATCTCTCTGAGAGATATACGAAGCTTGTTTGGGTCAAATGAAACTCTTGCATAACCAACAACATAAGCAATGTGTTCCCAAATTGGATATGATGCAGCATCAACGGGGCGTAGGTTTAGAATGGATCTTAGGTTTAAAACTTGGCTTTAGGGTAGGAAAATTATAGGTATATGGCTGCAGGTTAAAGGAAAAATCTGTGGAAACTTAAGAAAACAAAGATAAACTTAGGAATCACTCCTAAACCCTTGGCGTCACACCTTGGGATCTTTTAGGCGTCGCACCTAAAATTTGAATTGCATCACACGACTCATCATCACGATGTAAATCGCAAGAAAATTTAGTAATCTCAATCTCTCTCTATTCCTCAATGAGGATACATTATTTATAGCTAGAAAAGTAAATCCTAATACGAAACAGAATTCCCTTCTAATTTTCATAAACTGGGACCAAAACGTATTCCTAAAAACTAAAAGGAAACAATGTCAAACTATTCTTAAAATAACTAACACATTCTGAAAATAAAAACTAACAAATAAAAACTTTCTAAAACCATGACATACTATTCCCGGTTACTGCTCACGTGAATAGTATTCTGGAATATAAACTACTTAATTCCTTTTCTCATTCCTCATCATTGATGCAGCACCAACGGACCTATTCCTGGTATTAAACTATCCCTAATATGCAATTAAATTTTGTTGCATATAATGGTGTATTCAACATTATATTTTTCTGAATCTGGATTTTCTGATGATCCTAGGTCATCATCAAACTCATTTGCCCTTTCAATCCAATATACCGACACCCTCTACTGCAACTGGTATGTATCAATGTACTCATTCGGTAGAGAATTGTTGTACGGCTTTTCTGATTTTGCCACCATCACAAGGTCTTGTTTCTCTGTGTAAACTAGGTCAGATGCAACAAGGTCTGCCTACTTCAGTCGAGCTTGCTAGAGTCATGCACACTTCAGGTATCTATATTCTTAGCCAGTTTATTGCACTTGCTCTGAGATTGAATGGTTTCATTTCACATCTGGATTATGAAGCAAATTTTAAATTTACAGGTCAAGTACAACTTGCGAACAGAAACGCTGATGGGCCATCTCAAGTTCACAGCCGTGGTGCTCAAAAATCCCTAAAAAGAAAAGCACAGGAATCCCCGGCAGTACCTTCCTGGGGTCACAGGAGGAGGTTTACTATTCCTCAGTATCCTAAGGGGGACAAGGACATGCCAGCTGCTTCGTCTGCTCACCCTCAAATAAAATGGACAGGTATTTCTTTGATATTTGTCACCCAAGCCACGATTCTTTCAATGCTATGAGGTTATAGAACACAGTATGTTGAACTGTAATTGCCTCTTTGACCACATGTGCACTCAATAATAAACCTCGAGATGTGTGTTTCACCTGTACAACACATGTTTCCACCATCACGCCATCCTCATTTGTTTTGGCCCTAGACATTGTGGTCTTGTCCAGCATCGGAATATTAGTTAACCATACACCTAAGCTTAGAATGTAACTTTTTGCCCGTGTCCAACTTTGGATGCTAGTCTCTTTGTTAAAGCTTGTCTTTATCTGGAACGACACATTTCTTGAGCCACCTGGATCATATTGATCAACAAAATTCCTAAAAGACTATATTGCTCTTAAGTTCTGCGAGGAATACTGTGGATAGTGGAAATAACTGTTAAGAATGGCTTGCAGGGTTTGACAGGCCTCCCCTTTCTGAGCCTCATGGACACAGGTGCCTGCTATGCAAGTTGGATCTCGTTTATGAACCAGAGCGCATGCCACCCGTGGCTAGTAATCCTCCAGTGGCAGTTCTTCCCTGCGGCCATACATTTCATGACCATTGTTTGCAACTCATCACCCCAGACAGTGAAAAACACGATCCTCCATGTATCCCGTGTGCAATTGGTGAAACATGAAGAGCATCAGAGCGTTTGAGAAGGGGAAACTGTATCTAGATTGGAAAAACAGTAGTAGGGCTTAGAAGGATATGAGGAGTCTGAAAAGATAGGAGAAAGAAGGTAGAAATTTTGCATAGTTGTTGGAAATTAGGTATTGTTCTTACAACTGTAAAATGTAAATAGATTGAGGATAGAGTGTAATCACTAATCACCAAATTGTCTAATGAAAAGCCTCCCTTATTTAGAAGAACATAGAAGTCCAAGTAGTTTTAGGAAACGGTGCATTGTTCAGAACTCCTCTTTTACCTTTATCTTGGAGTTCATATTGATACATACTCATGTATGATTCCTCCAATTTTTGTTGTGTTGTGTGATTTTGGTGTCCAATTTTTGCCTAGTGGGTCATTAGGATTTTCAATATCTGAGAATTAGGGAAAAAATGGGGTTGAGAAATTAGGAGAATTTTGGATAGAAAGGGAAATGGAAAACAGAGGAAGCTGAAATTTCATTAAGCCAAAAATGCTCAACCCCAATTAGATTGCAATTGGCCTAAAGCAATTAGACAAGTGCGGAACAAGTAATTTTTAATTTTAAAAAAAAGGAAAGAATTATACGAAAATGGGGGCAGAAACGAGCTAGAAAGAAGAGCGAATAGGAAAGATTAGAGAAGATTTATGAATCATTACAGACATGAAATGTTTTTCTCATGATTTATTCCTCTGTTAACTAATAGAATTCTATGTTCTAACTAACCAAATTCTAGGCAGTTAGCTGGGTTAAACAATTGTGCACCAGTGTTGTTCATTTTCTAAGTGACCAGCTCCATACTGTTATAAACTCCCCTTTCCGCTCAGTTCATGTTTGCTGGTTTAGTTAAGCTAAACTATCCCATTTGCCCTTTGTCTAAATGGGCCACATGACAAATCCCACCCCTTGAAATTGAGCTTGTCTACAAGTTGAAAATAATTAGGCTCGAAAATTGGTTGATCATGACTGGAAGATGTTGTCATTGGATAGTTTGTTGTGATCCCGAGCCAACAAGCCTCCCCTGTAGGATTCTATCTTGGTCAGAGCTTGGAATGTGAGCGATCATGGCTGGTAGAGGCCCTTGATGCAGCTTCCGCAAAGAGACATGAAAACATGGTGAAGTGACTGGTAGTTGTAGCGTATATGCTACGGATCCTACCTTTTGCATAATTACACGGGGGCTAAAGAATTTTGGAGATAACTGTTTGTTGCTCCTCCGTGCCAGAGAAGTATGTCTCTGCTTCTGCAATTTCAAGTAAATCAGATCATCTATTTGGAGTGACCTATCAGTCCTCTTGCTATCAGCATGGAATTCAATCTTTCTTGTGTTGTCTTGAGACGATTCAGTACAACAGCTGCACTGACTCCCTCCGTTTGACTAGATCCTGAGTGGCTGGTATAGTTGCATCGGAAAACTCACCCCAGGGAAGATGCTGAGGCTTAGATCCATATAAGGGCCTCATAGTTATGTTGGTTTGATAAGAAGTGTTACACCACCATTTAGTTGTGCCCGAAAGCACCTTAAGTAAAACTCCAAGATTTGATTAGTCCTCTCAGTTTGCCCATGAACTGCAACTTAGCACCAATCTTGGTAAAAAGCTCCTTCTAGAATTGACTTGTGAAGATTTCATCTCGATCACTGGTTATAGTTTTTGGAAGTCCATGGAGCTTATTAATTTCTGACCGATAAATTGTAGAAATCTGGAGGGCCGTGAATAGATGATTGTTAACAATTGTTTTTCTTTTAAATTATACCATTGCTCAGTAATCATGTATTCCATCTGTCACAGCATAAGCCGCACACTTACTATTTGGCAGTCAATACTGTCAAACTTTGACTACATATTTGAATTGATATGTAAAAAATAATACTAGCGTATGTAATATTGTTGGATTTGTCGTAATAAGTAGTTTTCAAATATCAATTTTTTATTTACTGTTATTATACGTAGTGAAACATATTAACGGTCAAACATGTTTCTTGAAGATCGTGAAAAAGATTCTGTGAAGCTTATGCTGAGACGGAGGGAGTACTAGAATTTTGCTGATCGGATGACTTTGCTTAGTTTGTCTCTCTTGGGGGCCTTCATGAAAATGAGGAGAATAATGAGCTCAGCTTTGTTTAGTGCTAGTTGTATCCAACACTTGCAGTTTGTCTCAAACTGGACTACGCTTCCAACACTTGCAGTTGGGTTGGCTGTGATGCATGCTCTAACTGGTGCCATGCCACCTGTCCCCTCCAGATTTTGCAATTTCATCTTTAAATTGATTTCGGGCCGCAAGTTCTTCTTTGCTTTGGTTGTATATTTTTGTTGCATGTTAATTTTCTTGCTGAACAGATGTGTATTATTTAAGACTGGACATAATGCTATATACTCGTGTTATCTGTTGTCATACTATACAAATTTCGTATCTTCCAAACATCCATATATAATACTGTCATCTTTGAAAAGGATTTACATACGAATGATGTATGCATGCTCAGTTGGTGCTTGTTCCACCACTAAGCTCTGCTGTATTATCCTTCAGGACCTTCACAAAGCAAGAAACTTGATCTCCCACCCCGGGCACCTCTGCAGAGGATTGGAATGATAATAGTATTGTAAATTGAATGGTTCAAAGTAGGGTTGGATTCGGTATGGTACAATTATTTTTTACTAAAACCACGTACCACACCAACAATGTCGGTATATTATTTTTAGGGTTATTTACATTTATAACCTTGACTTTAGGCTGAAAGTGCTAATATAACTCTGCAATCTCAGAAAGTGTAAAAATAACCCTACCTAATTATTGTATGTGTCAATCTAACCCTAACTTTTTAAAAAATTGTGCCGATATACCCAAAGTCTATATTTCCGGCGTTGACCGTGTAAATTCCGGCGAAGAGAAAAAAGAAATGACTAAAATACCCTTGAACTAAAATTTAGATTTTTTTGGCCGAAATACCCCTCAGAGTTATACATGATTATTTCAGCACATAGTCAATAAAGTCATGGTTATATATGCACTTCCAATATAAAGACAGGGTTATTTCAGCATATAGTCAATAAATTCAGGGTTATATCTGTACTTCCGATATAAAGACAGGGTTATTTCAACACATAGTTAATAAAATGAAGATGCGTCTTCTTCCCTTCCTCATTCCTCACCGAACCCAAGTCGTGGCATCTCCCCGTTGTAGTCGCTGCCATCGCCGGAAGCTTCACATGTACTTCGTCATGGGCTACCTCATAGTATAATTAAGGGCCGCTGCTTCCCCTGTAATTAAGGCTTGCTGGTTCCCCTCTCAATTTCAGTACCTCATAGTAGTTCCCTAGTACTTTTTAAAAATTGAAATAGCCCTGCTTGAACTATTGTGTAAGGGCACTCACACATTTTGAAGAGGTTGTAACGATGAAATCACAGCAAAACAACATCAATTTTAATCCATGCCTAATTTTCCAAATTTTTTATTTGCCCCAAATCCAACATAGGGCTCACATACGACAGAGATTTTTTTACCTGCGACGGAGAGTCGAAGCAGGGCCGTTGGACGTGTTATTCAAAGAGGGAGAAATGAAGGAGCTTTGACGGCTGTCAGGCGGAGGAGAAACAGGAAGAGGAGAAATTTGAAAGAGAAGCGGCGGGGTGATGCCTCGGTTTCTGTGCTTTGGGCTGAATGAAGTAGGAAGAAGGATGGAGCGAGAAGAAAGTCTGGGGAAGAATAGAAAATGCAAAAGAAAAATAGGAGAAAAAGAGAAATAAGTAAGGGCCAAGAACGTCATTTCATATTTTGTGACTTTTTTAAATAAGGGCAAAATGGTATTTTTGCCTTATTCCAACAGTAAACTAGTTGACTTAAATGTCAACGTGGTCAAGGGTTATTTTACCACTTTCTAAGATTGGAGGGTTATATTAGCACTTTCAGCCTAAAGTCAAGGCCATTTTAGCACTTAGACCCTTTTTTTAATTCAAGGGCAAAATGATCTTTTCCTTAAATACCAACCATAAATAAGTTGACTAAAAAGTCAAATGAGTCAAAGGTTATTTTGGCACTTTCTGAAATTGCAGGGTTATATTGACACTTTCAACCTAAAGTCAGGGTCATTTTAGCACTTAACTCTACTATTATTATATACTCCCTCCGTCGCACTTTAAACTTCCTAATTGCTTTTTACACAAACTTTAAGACAAGTGTATGTCACATCTTTTTAATGGGTGATGAAAGTGGATCTACATAAATCAAATGAAAGGAATTGTTATGACCAGATATTTATAACTAAATGTAGAAAGTTTAGAATTAGGAAGTTTATAGTGGCACGTACCAAAAAATGAAAATAGGAAATTTAAAGTGGGAGTGAGGGAGTATATTATAGTAAATATTATATTACTATAACTACTATTATTAATAGGTAAAATTTTGGGAAATGTGTTCTTTCCATAAACTTATGGAAATACTGAGTTCAATTGAAATAATAAAAGGTAAAAGCTCTTAATTGCAATATTAAAATTTATTATGCAACATATAGCAGTTATAAAGTTTATAACCCGATTCATACAACCCAAACATTTTATCTTCATTTTTTTTAAATTTACACTTTAAACCTTGGTCGACTGACTCATAATAATTAATAATAAAACTAGTGGAGTACCATCGCACATTGAACGATATTATTAATTAAAATATTGAGATTAAATATTATTTTAAAATTTAAAGTTTAGTCACCTAGGAAAACAATATGAGTTATAAAGTGAAATAATTAATTTAGCTAGAAACTAATAAATATTGAATACAATAAAAATTAATTATTTTTATAATATTTCATTCAAATGATTTAAAACTAATTATTTATATGTTGAGATTCATTTTAAAAGTTATCATAATTATATGCACTTCATTGCAATATATAAAAGTAAATATCTAATGACCTTATTAGTCTCACTAATTATAAAATGTCCTCATTCAACAGTTAGTCGATCTAAAATAAGACGTTGTCATAAATAAATAAATAAAATGTATACATATTTCTATCAAAAGAATAACTCTATCATTGTAAAAAAAATTGAAAAATTAATTTGTTATTTCGGATTATGGGTTTCTTTGGATTTTCTTCATTGATAAATAGATATAGTACAAAAATATATCTTTTATTTTTATGTCTCGGCTTGGAGAAGTTGTTTCAGATCTATGTGATATAATATATTATTTATGGTTTCAAATATATTTTTAGAAGTTAAAGTTATGATTAATTATATATGATAAAGAATTAAAATAAATAATATATTATAATAATAGTATATTATTATTAGTCAACTTGAATTTAGCTTAGCGAAAATGAGGAAAACAAACAATTTTCATTATGTATGGTGATTGGGGATAAAAGTAAAAGAAGGAGACAAGGATATTTCTCCAGAAGTTGCCAGAACAGAAGTGCCGCTTCTTATGCCCTTGCTGCGCTTCGCACACCGAACTAGTATCACTTATCAACAACTTTGAATATCCAGGACGAAAGTAATACCGGGTGGGCGATAAAGACTGTAATCACCGTCTCCAATGTCTTTGAGCGGTAAAATTTTCCTAGTTTTCTATTCCTTTTTGGGAAGAAGATATAATTTTTCCAACGGATTTCCCTTGTCATTGTAATATGTGGTCGTTTGCACGATATTTAGGTTTTTTCTAGAGTGGAATCGGAGATTACATGTTTTGCACATTTAGGGTTAACTTTTTTACGCACTGACTGGACTCCTATGTTGATTGAGTTGCCTGATTGCCAGATATCACCCGATTATCTTACCCAGTGTGCATCCCAAAAATGGTGTTTGATGTGGCTCTGAACTCTTTGCTTTCCTTCAGTTCTCGGGTAGCATGAGGGTTTCTGGAAGTTGGAGTTTATTTTTACTGGTTCTAAGTGCTTGCTCTAAATCTTGCTGAATATGATATACTTGGCTGTGTATCGCGACAAGACTTGGAATTCTTTGTGCTGTTCTTTAGCATGTTATGTGAATGGAAGAGTCAGTTGAAGAATATAATATGAACATGTATGGTCCTTTTGTGCATCAATGAACACTGAAAATACACGACATAGCCCTGAACTCTTGGTCAAATATGTATGTCTTAGGTTATAATATAAAAAGATGCTCGTATCTGCTCTTTCATATCTTATTTTAAGCTTCGACGGTTTGTGAGTCTATAAAATTGTGCAAGATGGCTTCTCAATAGCTGTAACATGCATCTTTAATTGATAAATTTGTACAAAATGGCTTCTAAAAGACTAAAACTTTGTGAATTATTCCTCACAAATGTGGTCCAGGTTATTTTAAGATATTGATAAAAATGGAACAAATGACTGGTTTTCCCGCTACTATGCACTCAATGCTTTGTGCAAATTGTAAAGCTTATTCAGTTTTCCCCCATTTCTCGAAAACTTTTTTTAACCAGTCTCTTAGGTTTTACTGATGATTTATGTGTTTTTTGCTCGTTGATAACAGATAAATGCCCCACAGAAGGGATGGTGGCTGAAAATTTAGACGAGCCTGCTTTTTGTTGGGGAAAAAAGAAAGGAGTTGGTTTAAAAGACAAAGGGGTTCAATTTTATGAATCCTTTACTTATGGTGGTGTGGAGTATACATTGTATGACAGTATCTACATGCACAACGAGGAAAATAAGGATCTTCCTCATATTGGGATGCTTGTAAAGATTTGGGAGACTGCAAGAAACTCTAAGAGAATTAAAG
>JAULKK010000009.1:5049360-5064241 GCA_032355705.1 Rubia peregrina
AGGGCTAATTCATGCATTTATTCATAAACATGACAACGAATTCAACATCATCACATTTACCTATCTTTACCAAATCCGTAACAACATCACAAGAGTTAAATTCATGCTTTTGGAGTTCATATCAAAGCAAACGAGAATTTGTCAAATTTTTACCCTACAACTAAGAGTTATAGGAAGCATTCTCCACTCTAACACAATCTCATACAAATCAAATAAAACAGCTACTCCCAACCCCCCCTCTTACGATAGGGTAACTCCTACCTAACAACATCCAACTTTCTACAAATCGTCCACTTGTGGCAGGTGGCTGTAGGAAATATATCCTCAATTACCATGAACCAATTTCACGCCCACATGGACCTTTGGAGTGTTTTATACGGGGCCTGGCCAATTCAATGTCGTCATTTGAACCGTATATGGGAACATAATCAGGCCAATGAGTCGATTACTCATTAAATACCGCCTGACGCGCTCCAGACCAGTCACCTTCACCATCTACATGGAAGACATCAACGACACATCTGAAGCCACAATTTCCATCACTCTCCACATCGTTCCAACCCTCGATGTAACGCCTAATAATGTGGGAGACACTTTCAAGATAGGGTAATGTTGCTGTGGGAGAAACATTCTGATCAGAACACAACATTTTCAATCTTCTGGAGTGATATTACTAAGAGATTAAAATAAAATGACTTGAGAATAATTGGTAGACTTATCGTGTCGAATCCCTCATCCTGATGTACCGTGACCCGGTGACCTCAAACTATGCCCGCTAGGATATGGCCTGTACCGCTTGTTCACGTGTTCGTGGTGCTCGGTGACCACCTTGTAGATCTTGACCGGGGTACCTGCTCGCTTGGTCTACCACGTGTCCTCGTAACATTTTCTGACTCTTCAATGGTGTAGTTCTCTAGATGCAGCTACTCTTCTATGTAGCTAGAAACTCGACGAAAAATAGATGGGTCACTATATACCAGTTCCTCCAATTGACAGTTGAACAATGCTTGGTCCTGATCACCCCTGGAAATATTTTTCGTGTTAAGAGATTCATCATCCAGTACCAATGTCTTAAACAGTGGATGCATGTCATCCAAATACAACAAGATTACTTGTTCAGTTGCAGTCTGCATGACACAAGCACATGGTATTCTGTGCGTCGAACTCAGTACACAACCACAATATGCATAAACTTGTGCTCCAAGTGTCGCCACCCTTGTATGCTCAGCTTTCAATTTATCCAAGAAATATTTAGACACATTGTTGAACAAGTTGTTGAAAATGATTGTACGGTGCAATCTATCGGTGCACATTCTTGATCTTTCAAGACTGTCCTTAAAATTAGTAATCTGGCTGGGTATCATCAGGTCGACACGCCTCCATACTGTATCCAGGGAATCGGTAGATATTTGTTATCACCCTTTCAATGACGAGTGTGTGCTTTCAACACAATATGTAGTTGTATTCCCAAAATGAATATATCCATTCTTCCATGCCCGAAAATATTTCTCCTTATGGGGGTTGAGCCATGTTGTCTCAACGTAACTTATAACGGCTTTTCTCGAAGACCAACCAACCCTCGAATCTGTCAATGTCGCTTCGTAGGCAACAATGGTGAGGGATTGCAAACCCGTGACCATGCACCACTTTTGAAGGATGCCCCGTTCCTCTTACTCCCTATTAACAGTAACACATCCCTCCCCATCCTTGTTAATATACCAAGTACAAAGCAAATGCTTCGAGTCGGGAAACACTACCCGAATTGGCCTAATCAATCCCAGCTCACAATCTGTGACTATCACCTCAGGGAACGGTCTATCGACAAGAAATATTATCAATGCGTGAATAATCCACTCATAAGTATCTATCGTTTCTTCGATGAAAATGGCAAAGGCGATCAGAAAATTCATGTTACACAGAGACATGCTGACCATCTCAATGAGGGGCATACCGTATCGATTCATCTTGTATGTTGAATCGATGGCCACAATCCATGGATAAGTCCAGAATGCCAAAACAGCTTCAGGATGAGCCAAGATCAGAGTACCATAAAAAGCTGCACGGTGACTAGTAACGTACCCGTTAGAGGAGGCTAGGTGCAAACAATTCTCAGCTGTATTGAGCCTGCTTCGTCTTTCTCTTCCATAAGCCAATCTCTCATTATATACTTGCATAATAGTTTGAGTCAAGCTCAAAAATGCACGATGGAGGCTCACATTGATATGCCTACGAGCTGTCTTGCCATTCATCAAGTCTCATATCATTTGTTTTGCATCAGCATGGAGAATGTTACTCTGTTTATTCCCCTTAGAGTATACTGAAAACTGGTGGTTGTGTGTCCCTTGCCGAGGATCCTTTCATTGTTGAATGTTCCAACCCTCCTCTGTGTTACTCTTTTGCATAACAATCATGAAAGGTCAATAACAACTTTTTGTCGATGTGTTACTTCTTCAGACAACATCCGAATCGCTCATATCAATGACCTTATCATTCCACCCCGATTGCAAATACAATATATCCTTAAGGGTCCATTCTTATTTTTCTTGTACGATGACATGACAAGTTCAAATCCTACATGAAGGGCAGTCTGTTGTAGGTAGGAATAAGCTTTGGTATGACTAAAAAACACATTTCCAGTCGCAAATGCTGGGTAACCATTCTCACCTAGAACTGCTCCATGTGAGTCATCGCCATCCTTAAATAACACTATATATCAAATAATTATTTTCACAAATATATAATGACAAAAACAATAATCCCGCACATCATTCTAATAACTAATGAAAATAACATATACTTTTCTTTAACAGTGCGTAAAAGTCACCTCAACGTATTTAAATTAACATAATTCTCACTACTAGTAATGAAATCTATAACCACATTATTCTATAACTACATCTATAACCAATGGTCTATACATCATTCTAATAAATAATAAACGACACCTACATATTTTTATGAGTTAGATAAACAAATATTATTTTTTTGTACCAACTTTTCTGAAAATTAGTATAACCATACCAAATTTTGTTTTTATCATCATTAGTATAACCATATATTATACATTATATTAGCCTACAAACAATTTCCAATAAATTTTTACAACTACCCCAACTTTGTTAGTAGAACCTTTCTATTAGTTATAAATATATAAATAACGTATGAACTAAAATATTGTAAAATTAACATAATTTTCACTACTAATGATTTTTTTTTGTAATCGCATTAAATTCAAAATATATATTTTTGCAAATCATTCTTTTAATGAAATGGAACACCTACATATTTTATGATCTCTTTTTGTATATTACTCATTTAACTAACATTGAAATTTTTTTATTTTAAATAAAAATAACATATTATCAACTTTTATTAATGAAACCTAGAAAAATATTAAATTCAATACATGGAGTCATGCATAGACAATGAAGTGTTAAATAAATACATATGAATTATAATAAAATATTACATTTATTAATGATGAAATAAAATATAAGCTTCTATTTAAACAACTAATAAGATCATAACTTTAGCTATTACTTATTACACAAAATAATAATTAAATTAAGAAATACCTCAGAAGACATGTAGCTTTGAACACCCAAATTTAGAGTAAAAAGTATGATGTTTTTTACACAACAAGCATTTTTACAACCAAATTTACAGACAAATTTGTTACCATTTTCGGATTAAATAGCATTCAATGTGGGAAAATGAGAGTTGGGCAAATGAGAACTGAGCTGGGCAAGGAAATTGGAAAGGAGAGCCGGGCTGGGCAAGGAAAAGGAGAACCGAAAATGGGAGGAAAAGGGGAGAAGAAAGCTGGGAATGAAAGGAGAACCGAAGGAAAAAATAAAAGCGGAGACGAGGCAAAGGAGAACAGGAAGAGAAAAGAAAATCGGAGAAGGAAATGAGGATAACTGGGGAATGAGAGGAGAATCGGGGAATGAGAGGAGAACTGGGTGGGGGAAGGAGAACCGAAATGGGTGGGGGCAGGAAAGGGCAAACGAGAACCTATCAAAACGAGAGCTGGCTCGGGAGAAGGAAAAGGAGAGTCGGGCCGGATGAAGAAAAGAGAGCGATGGTCGGAGAAGGAAAGGAGAGCGGTGACCGGAGTAGGAAATGAGAGTGGTGTTCGGAGAAGGAAAAGAAAGCGGGGTCCAAAGAAGGAGGAACGGGGCCGGCGACGAAAATGAGATCGGGGATAGAGAAGGAAAGAAGAGCAGAGAAAATAGAGGGTCATTTCCAGGGACGACGATGGCCAGGGGAGGGTGCCCCCGATCTGACCACGCTGGCAAGCGCTAATCACACCGGAGAAGTCACTGAAAAAGCTTCGCGCGGAGAGATGTAGAAAGCATCGGAGAAGACACCGGCAAACACCACCTTCAGCGCAAGTCAACCTCCAGCCAACACCACCACCGCCGGCCCTGACCACCGCCCGGCGCCATAAACACTTTTTTTCGACAGGGTAATAAAATTTATACTTAATTTAATTTTTAATTTTGATTAATTAATATTAACTATAATTAATTATTATTAAATACTCCAGTTGTTTCTTTACTATTGACACACTTTCCTTTTTGGGTTATTTATTTTATGTTGGCACACTTTCGATTTTTGGTAAGATTCTTTCAATTTCATCCACTCATTCTACTTTTACTTTTTATATTCTACATTCAATTTCATCCACTCATTTTCTTCACCTAAATCCAAGCACCTAAACCTATGGTGCCACTTATAAAGAAACGGAGAGAGTATTCAATTTCATTAATTATTTAAATATATTCAAAATACATAAAGTATTTGAGATGTTCTCCTGTGAGGCAGTCTAAACTTTAGGCAAGAGTTTTTATGCAATTCTAACTATATTCTAATTTTAGGGATCTATCTCTAATAATTTTATAGGGACCTATCGATAATTATTTTACATGGACCTATTGTTAATATTTTTCAACGGACTTTTTTGTCCATTTTTACCATCACTTTTCCGCCATCAGCAATCTGCAAAAAATAAAAAAAATTAACTTTTAAATAATGTTAAAAAATGTGATAAATCAATATGATAAGCGAACTGAAAATTATAAACATCAGCAAAAAAGCATAACATCAACGGAAAAAAATATCAACTAAAAAATTGTAGCAAAAAAATATAAAATATAAAATAAAACAACAAAAAATATAAAATAAAACAACAAAAAATATATATAATCAAATAAAAATCAACCAAAAATTGAAGGAAAAAAACTCGACTACATCTTACAAAAAATCAACTGAAAATCATAAAACATCAGTAAAGCTTAAATTATAAAAAATTTAAAAATTACAAACATCAACCTGTATCACCCAAAAGATAAAAACACCAATTATCATCATCCAAACTTCACCCAAAAAATGGAAAACGTCAACATAAGGGAAAAAACACTACAAAAAATTAGGCATATCACCAAAAAAAGCTGCAATAGATCAATCCCTGTCACCTAAAACTTATCTAGAAAAGGAAAAATATCAACACGCAAGAAAAAAAGCTAAAAACATCAACAAAAAAGTTATGGTACATCATGGGCATAAACTATTCACTCTGAAAATCATAAAACATCAATTTTTAAAATAAAAACTACAAAACCTACATCCCCAAAATCTACAAACATCAACTCCTATTACTAAAACCTCAGCCAGAAAATGAAAAGATCAACATGAGAAAAAAGACACTACAAACATCAACTCCTCTCACTAAAACCTCACATAGAAATGAAAAACATCAACTGGGAAAATAAAAACTACAACATCAACCTATATCAACCAAAAAACTGCAAACATCAACTCATATTACCTAAACCTCACCCGAACAATCATAAATATCAATTAAAAAAATCATAAAACACAAAAAGATTAAACAGTATTAATTTCAAAACGTCAACTGAAAATCATAAACGTTAACTAAAATTCATTAAACATAAACTAAAAATTATAAAATATCGACAAAAAAAAAATTAAAATGTCAAATTTTATAGAAATTTCAAAATATCACTGAAATCTAAACAACTAGAAAAAACAAAACTTCAGCTGAAAATCATAAAACATCAACAAAAAGGTTAAATTGTCAAATTAATAATCAAATTCAAAATGTCAAACTAAAAATCATGAAACATCAACTACAAGTCCACAACTAACAAAACATCAACAAAAAATCACAAAAAAATCAACAAGAAATCATAAAACATCTATTTAAAATATCAATTAAATTTCAAAAAAAAAAACTACATGCAAACGCGTGATTACATGCTCTGAACTATGCCAGGCGGTTAATGAACCTACGTGTGACAGCACGCACGTCATCTTCGACAGTTGATAGTGTAGATCTCACGCGCCGATGGAACCTCTGTGCTCTGCTGCTCCTCACCGCTCGTCGCGTTCTTCTCCTCGTTGTGCCGCACCTCGTCGTAATCGTTGGAAAGCTCGTCGCAATCGTCCGAAAATGCGGCCTCTAGCAGCGACAACATAACTCCGTCGCGATTATGTCCCCTGCCGTCGATCCTGGCTCGAGCCCATCGATCGCAGCGCCGCCACCATCATCTCTGGTCCTTGGAATGTCGGAGATCGAGCAATGCCAGAATATAGAGATCTCGCCGACATTTTTGCAACTGAAACCGGTGGAATAGCAACTGAGATCTGGCGGAAGTGAAGATCGGCGGAAGCGGTGAATTTTTGACAAATACTGGCGGTAACCGTCGCCGGAGGCAGTTTACGGTGGGAGGAGGCGGTTTCTGATTGGAGGAGGAGGAGAAAAGAAAAATGAAAAATTTAATATTTTTGTGATATATACAGTATAGTATTTTGATAATTGCATAGTAGATTCCTAATAATTTATTTTATTATTACACAATAAACCCTCAGCTAAAATTTAGACTGCCTAAAATAAAACTTTATGAAAGTATTTTAATAGTACAAAATACAGGGTAATTCAATAAAGGGCGTGATATACCTCTCCTTAGTTTACTTTATACTCGATGCAGGTGGGTTAATTTTCTTCCTTGCGTTACAGTCTTACGGAGAGTAAGACTCAAGTACCGTATACAGAAGCGATTGCTTCACTGTGATTCGATTCAGCTTCCTCGTGCTAAAACTGCGAGCGTGAGTGGGAAATTGATACGCAGAAGATTATATTTGACTGAAAGGCTCGAACTTTAACTGAACCTACAAAATCAACTCTTGAAGATCCGGCCAAAGGATGATGCCGTCTCCAGCTTATGCTCCGCGATCCGCCTCTCCTTCTCAACCATCCGGGTAATTGGACTTCTATTCGTTGGATCTCTTTTTATAATTTGTGTATGGATTTACGGCAATGATCTGGCACGTCAATCCAGGGGTTGTCATGAATTTACTGTAGCAGAGAGTCATCTTTTATTTCATTCAATGACACAACACAACTTTATTTGGTTGTGGCATAGCTAGCTTAATTCTGGTGCTCAGAGTTGTTTTTTTTACATGGGTGTCTTCTCTTGTTTGATAGTTGTACTCCGGTTTTGCATTTGTGTGCTTGTGAACAAATTACTTGCTGGTAGTTCTACTAGGGCACAGAAAAGAATGAAGTTTTCTATGTACACGGGGCACACCCCCACACATGATAGCTGTAAACCTGATGCAAGTTCGAATTTGACCAGAAAAGGGGAGGTTACGGATCTGAAAATGCAGCTACGACAGCTGGCTGGAAGTCGAGCACCAGGGACTGATGATGCAAAGCGGGAGCTTTTTAAAAAAGTTATATCATATATGACCATTGGGATTGACGTGTCTTCTGTTTTCAGTGAGATGGTCATGTGCTCAGCCACTTCGGACATTGTGCTGAAGAAGATGTGTTATCTGTATGTTGGCAATTATGCCAAGCACAATCCCGACCTCTCTCTTTTGACCATTAATTTTCTTCAGAGGGATTGTAAGGATGAGGATCCCATGATCCGAGGTCTAGCTTTGAGGAGCTTGTGTTCCCTTAGAGTTGCAAATCTAGTGGAGTACTTGGTGGGCCCACTGGTTTCTGGGTTGAAAGACTCCAATAACTATGTCAGAACTGTTGCCGCTGTAGGTGTTCTGAAGTTGTACCATATTTCACCTTCTACGTGTGTTGATGCAGATTTTACGCCCACATTAAAGCATTTGATGCTTAACGATCCAGATGCTCAGGTCTTGCATATCTGTTTTATTTGATATTCCTGTGCTCTTTCATTTAACTTGTGGATCTCACTCCTGTGCTACCAAATCTATTATCCTGTTTTGAACATGCTTAAAATTCATTACTATTCCTCCTATTTGAAAAGAGGAATTCTGGGGGAATTGTCACACAAACTTAAAAATAATATGTTGCTGTTCTATAACTGTTAATGTTTCAACATTTTAAACCTATTTTGTTCTCCTTGAAAAGAGCTTAATAGAGTAAAGATATTGACTGTGCCTTTGAATTACTTGGTTTTAGAAAAATGTGTCTTTTATCTGAAGGACATAATCTAAAACCACGTACTGAATACAAGTTTCTTGGTTGCCTTTACCTTATGATAGGTGGTCACAAACTGCTTAACGGCCTTGCAAGAGATTTGGAGTTTGGAGGCAAATAAATCTGAGGAAGGCATAAGGGAGAGAGAATTATTGCTGAGCAAGCCTGTTGTGTACTACTTTTTCAATAGGTATTTTGCTATTATAATTCCCAATCAAAAGTTTATAGAAGGATTTGCATATTTGATTTCTATCCAGGACTACAACTAGTTAATCTTGTTCTCTTTTTATACACGTTTTTGTACCCTTTTAACCAGGTTCTCCAGGTTTCATTTCTGCTAGTACATGTAAAGGCTATTTTGTAGTATTATGTATAGTTTCCCTGTGAACTTTAGAATTAAAGTACTACTCCCTCTATCCCATTACCTCTCTCTACTTTTACAAAGTCAAATTTAATAAAGTTTGACCGTTAATATAAGTTGATATATACATATAATAAAAATATCATGTGAGAGGTTAGATTCATCTTAACATCTATTTTCTAATGCGGAATTGTTATATGTAGCTAGAGATATTATCGGTCAAACATGATCATTGAAGATCGTGAAAAAGTAAAGTAGCCAAAAGTAATGGGATGAAGGGAGTATTTTTCCAAGGGCATCGTGGAACTGGCTGAGCTTTTTTATTATCTTTTTGCAGGATTAAGGAGTTCAGCGAATGGGCACAATGTACTATTCTTGAGTTGGTCTCTAAATATCTGCCTTCTGATAACGCTGACATCTTTGACATTATGAATCTTCTCGAGGACAGACTTCAGCATGCAAATGGTGCTGTTGTCTTGTCTACAATAAAGGTCTTTCTCCAGTTGACATTGTCCATGACTGATGTTCATCAGCAGGTTGCCACTTTTGTACATTCTGTTGTATTTATTCTTTATTTCCTTGTTCATCATGTTTTCTTTTCTATTTCTTTTTGGACATTTTTGGTGTCAAAATTACAATATTGGTATTTGGCACTACTGTCTAAATTGTTTGACCATTGGATTTTTTTTCCCAGGTGTACGAGCGTATAAAAGCGCCTCTGCTTACCTTGGTAAGCTCAGGAAGTCCAGAGCAATCATATGCTGTGCTAAGTCATTTGCATCTGTTAGTCATGCGAGCACCATTCATATTTTCTTCGGACTACAAGCACTTTTACTGCCAGTATAATGAACCCTTTTATGTCAAAAAACTGAAGCTTGAGATGTTGACTGCTGTTGCTAATGAAAGCAATACATATGAGATAGGTTAGATTCTTTGCATATTATTGTGATGCCTCCTGTTCTTAAACTCACATTGTGACCTTTCAATTGTGCTTATATCTTCTTTACATCATTATGATGTTGTGATACATCCATGGCCACTGTGGACTTGTTGCAGTTACGGAACTTTGTGAATATGCTGCAAATGTTGACATACCAATTGCTAGAGAATCTATTCGGGCTGTGGGTAAGATCGCTCTTCAGCAGTATGATGTGAATGCAATTGTGGATAGGTTGCTACAGTTTCTGGAAATGGAAAAGGACTACGTAACAGCTGAAACACTGGTGATTATCTTAATCTTATGCAAAGAAGCTATCACATGCATTTTATGATGGTTGATTCCTTCATTCGTATGTGTATTTATATATCTAGCTTATTTCTTGTAGGTTCTTGTGAAAGATCTTTTGAGAAAATACCCTCAATGGAGTCAAGATTGTATAGCAGTTGTGGGAAACATTAGTAGTAAAAATGTACAGGAACCAAAAGCAAAGGCTGCTCTCATATGGATGTTGGGAGAGTATGCCCAAGACATGCAAGATGCTCCCTATATCTTAGAGAGTCTTATTGAAAATTGGGATGAGGAGCACTCTGCCGAGGTATCCTTTATTTTTGGAATGATTTGCTGCAACCTAGTAGAACAAGATTACAACATCTCAGTTGTATTGTGCAGGTTCGTTTGCACATACTCACTGCAGTTTTGAAGTGTTTCTTGAGAAGACCACCAGAAACTCAGAGAGCACTGGGAGCAGCCTTGGCTGCTGGTCTTGCTGATTTTCATCAGGTATTCTTCTTTTCTGTCTTTTATAATTATTATGATTATTATTTATTATTAGGGTTAAGTACCAATTATTAGTCTTCTGAAACTTGGAAATTACAAATAAGTCTTTTTCTGTCATGAAAAGACTATCGTAAAATTTAGAAACTAAAGGCACATATTGTTTCCATCCTCTTAATTAAACCTTTATATGTCAGAATTTCATATTGTACCCAAGCCACCCTTTAGTTTGGATTCAGAATTTCATATTGTTCCCAAGATATTTAGGTATCCTTTGTTCAGAATTTCATATTGACAGGAGGCTTATTTATATAGCTTTGAAGTTTTAATGGTACTGAACCCTTTTACCATAATTGTTCTTATTCAACTTCTTACGGTATTTCTATTTGGAAAATTCCAGTTCAGTTTATTGAACGTAGTCATGTCTTGTGGTAGAAACATCATACTGTTCTTCTTTTGACTACAGGATGTTCATGATAGGGCATTTCTGTACTACAGACTTTTGCAATATAATATCGCTGTAGCAGAACGTGTGGTTAATCCTCCAAAGCAAGCTGTTTCAGTTTTTGCTGACACACAGAGTAGTGAAATCAAAGACCGCATTTTTGACGAATTTAACAGCCTTTCTGTTGTATATCAGAAGGTATGATTTATATCGTCAAACAGAGTTATGCAGAGTCGCAGATTTCTTGGTCTCATCTAAATTCAGTAGTAAATTATCAGCTATTTTTCCTGGTTGATTATATAATTATGGTGAAGGTAAAAACATTTTACATTCTTTGTAGAGATCACACATTCCAAGATCATCCTGAGAGTTTTATCAACCTGAGTCCTTACTGAAAATTTGTAATTTTTGCAGCCGTCGTACATGTTTACTGATAAAGAATACAGAGGGCCATTCGCTTTCTCGGAGGATGTTGAAAGCTTGCATATTGGTGTGGATACTTCAGACGACATCGTGGCAGCTCAAAGAGTGGAGGAAAATGACAAGGATTTGCTTTTGAGTACTTCAGAGAAAGAAGAAAGTAAGGCTGCTAATTACAATGGTTCTGCTTACAATGCTCCAGCATATGATGGCTCAACTGCTGCTACAGCTCAATTAGATCTGGTATCTATTAATGATAATGCACAAGCTAATGTACCATCAGCCAGCTTGGCAATTGATGATCTACTTGGACTCTCATTGACAACTCAACTTACTCATGCCCCTCCACCACCTCCTACCTTGGAGCTCAATGCTAAAGCTGCTCTGAATCCAAACACATTTCAGCAGAAATGGCGCCAACTGCCAATATCTTTATCACAGGTTTGCTATATGTAACCAGCTTCCGTAGTTTTCCTTGGTTAACTTATTTCCCTGAAATGATCTCCTGTGCCTTAAGTATATGCTTGGTCATCCGTTCTTAGTTCCCTTAGGATTGGGGTCTTTCTTTTCCCCTTAATTAAACTTTGTTAATTAATTTTTTAACACCTGAAGGTGGGGGAATATATTTGGCTCCCAAGCCTACATTTTTTGTCTTTTACAAAAGATCAGTTGAAGTTTGGATCTTGCAAAATATAAGCTCGGTCATATAAAGCCTACTCCCTCCGTTTTGTTGGATGTGGCACCATAGCTTTAGATGCTTGGATTTAGGTGAATGAAATGAATGGATAAAATTGAATTTAGAAAGGGATAAGAAGGAATCTTGCCATAAAAGAAAAGTGTGTCAAATCCACAAAAACAACCAAAAAAAGAAAGTGTGTCACATCCAATGAAACAGAGAGCGTAGCTAGCTTTGTAAGCTATATTAACAAAAGTAAAATTTCCCTTCATGGTTCCTTTTTTCTGGATATGTTGAGCATCTGTCTTCATTCCTCTGTGCTGCCTTGCTGTTCTTTTTAACTTCATTCTTGTGTGCCTTGCTGTTCTTTTTTATTATTTTAGGAGATGCATGTAAATCCTCAGGGAGTCGCTGCATTGCCAATGCCTCAAACTCTAGTTCGACACCTGCAAGATCAATCCATTCACTGCATAGCTTCAGGTGGTCAAGCACCGAACTACAAATTCTTCTTCTATGCACAGAAAGGCAATGGGTCTTCAAACTACCTTGTAGAATGCATAATCAATTCATGAACATGTAAGACCCAGTGTAAGATCAAAGTGGAGGATCAGAATACGGCCGAGGCTTTCGCAGCTTTGTTCCAGTCAGCCTTGTCCAAGTTTGGTTCGCCCTGATTCCTGTGAACAAGGATCATTTGTGGGTCGGAAAATAGGCAATGCTTGTCAAGATGTATTCCTTTTCTGTAGGGTTCTGAAATTTTGACAAACAGTTGATAACGGAACATGTTTTTGTTTAGAGCTGTCAATCTCTAACCCGAATCTCTGACCCGATCAAATTCAATCCGAACCCGATCCTGACCCGTAAAATATTGACCCAAACTCGAACCCGACCAAAATTGAACTCAACCCAAACCCGATTTTGATCCACAAAATATTGATTCGAACCGAACTCTACCGGAAATCTAATTCTGAAATGATAATCTGGTTCAAACTAGAACCCGACTTGATCCGAGCTCACCCGAAACTCAATTATGACATGATAATCTGGACTCTAACCTAACACGATCGAATCAACTTGAAATCTTATTCCTACCAAAACATGATTCAATCGGAATACGTTTCAACTTGAACCCAATTTAACATGACGTATAATTAACTTGTAACCGATTCAATGAAATATGATCCTCATCATCCTAATTCAACCACGAAATGTTTAATTACTTTGAATAAACAAATTAAAAACAATATTTAAATACGAAAGAGTACCATTTTTTAAAAAAACGTGGCTACATTTAATATATGCTACATTTTAATAAACAAAAGCTGCATACCATTTAATATTAGATGAGTAATGGTTGAAGTGAGAAGAGGAAAGCTTGTCTTCCCAAGGAAATTTTTTAATTTCCCTCTTCCCATTTTCCCTGCTTGGTTTTCTCGCCAACTGATTGAATTGGGTGAAAATGGTACTCCCTCCATCCCATAATTATTGTCCTATTTACTTTTTCGATGTCAAAATTGAAAAAGTATGACCCTAAATATCAATTTATATAACTATAATGAAAATATCAAGTGAGATATTGTAAAATTCATCTTAACCTCTAATTTCTAAACATCAAAATTTTACGTGGAGTTGTTATATGCAACTACAAATACCGAGTAGGCCAAAATTCAATTGAATAATATACAATTGCGACTTTACGATTGGGACATTAGAGGGTGAATGGAAGGGTCTCGAAAGTCAACATTGATTACTTGTACATAATTTTAAAAAATTACACCGTGGTCCAAAATTATATTTTTCCATTATCCATTGCTCCAAAATACGTGATTTTTGTTTTTCTTGCCTAAATATAAAAATACTCCCTCCGTCCCGGAATAAATGACACAATTACTATTCAGTAGTCAAATTTGGCAAACTTTGATCCTAATTATATATTAATATATAAAATAAAAATATCATGTGAGATATTGTTAGATTCGTCTTAACATATATTTTTAAATATCAATTTTTTGTGCAAAATTATTGTGTGTAGTTAGAGATATAGTTGGTCAAATATGATCATTGAAACCGTGAAAAAGTAAATGTGTCATTTTCTCTGGGATGAAGGGAGTAGCGGTCAAACATGTAAATTTTTATTTGTCGTTATTATATGTAGGTAAATATATTAACGGTCACATATTTTTTTGAACAGAGTGACAATGATTGTTGTACAAATAGAGTTAGGACAAAAGGAGTACCTAAGAAGTGCTTATTAAAGGAGGTTCATTGTTAGTAGTTGAATTTTACATAGTTTTTATTAAAACAATTAAGTCCACTACCATCATGGGTGCTCATAATAATTTCTAAGTCAAAATGATATATTTTTAACTTTGGAACTGTCAAAACAAATCTAAGCACGTAATTATTTGATATTTATCTGGTAATATTGAATTTGATACTCTCTGTCCCAGCCTAAATTGCACAACAATCATTATCACGTTGTTCAAAAGATATATTTGACCGTTAATATCTTTGCCTACGTGTAATAACGGCAAATACAAAGTTGATATTTAGAAACTACTTGTTACGACGAATTGAACAATATCACGTATGATAATATTGTTGCTCATATATCTATTCAAATATGCTGTCAAATTTTGATAGAGAATAGTATAGAAAAGTAAATGTGTAAAATAGGTTGTGACAGGGGGAGTATAATACTTAGTACTCCCTCCGTCCCAGTTCAAGCTGCACACTTTTTGATCAACTTTCTCATACCATGTTTGACCAACGATAACTTT
>JAULKK010000009.1:5064341-5074905 GCA_032355705.1 Rubia peregrina
TATATATATATATATATGTGTGTGTGTGTGTGTGTGTGTGTCAATGAAAACCTTCATTATCATGCTCCCACAACATCCACAATATATAATTATGCAACGCCTACATTCAATCAACCCATAGTTAAACACATTCTCTCATATCAATTGAACTAACCTAGAACTCAAAAGTGAAGATGAAAATACAAATTTTGGCATGGAATACTTTTTTCTACTTGAGAGGCAAGCTATATCACAATGCACAACCCTATTGTCCACCTTCAACAATGAGGAATTGGATTTTGTAGAGCCATCATGAATGTGGAAGAAAAATTTGGAAATTATGATTGAGTTTGGTCCAAGGAGCATAAAATACTTACCAAATCTCGACAGATGCGACGTCACTCATTAGCATCGTCAGATATTCAGTCAAACCGACTAGTAATGCGATGTCGACAATCTCTTCGATGACTAATACCTTGGATAGACACATGTTACCGATGTCGCACTTACGTCGATTAAACTATTTACTTCGATTTAGAATGACATTATCTCGCCTACCATACAACCTAGGTAAAAAACATGTTATTTACCCTGGTTCTTTTATAACTGAAGTAAATAATTTTTTTACTTCGAAAAGAAATGGAACCAAAGTAAAAGAACATTTTACCTCGGTTATTTGACCTAAGGCAAAAAATGAGGTAAAATGAGCAAAGTAATAGGTGTTATTTCTTGTAGGGGTGATCTTGAACATTTCTCCATCATGAGTGACACTTGCTTCCATCTTGACTCCCACAAGAAACTAACGCCAAACAACCTTGCTCTGATACCACTGTTGGGAAAAATTGATATTTCCTTCTTTTTGTGATCAAGATGAAAAATGAAGAAAAGTGATACACTAAAATTTGGTAATGCGGAAAACCAAGTCGGAAAAAACCGCGGGACTATGTAGTCAAAATCTTCAACTATATGAGGTTATAGTAGGGTTACAAATATCTCACCCAAGTTGGATGAATTACAAGGCTACTAACACTATGGTGGAACACTCACTAACTAGAAGAGATGAAGGCTTCTCTCTAACTCCTCACTCTAAGAGTGGATTTCTCACACTAGAAGGAAAGGAAGTGGCTATGTAATGGAGTGGATGCGATTGAATGATGAACTCCTTTCCAACACATCTATTTATAGGCGAACTAACAAACTCTAGAATTATATTCCATCTTTCCAACTAATAAAGTAAATGTTTGGAGCCTTCTATGAGATAGTTCAGATTCTTCCCCCATCTTCATAAAAACATCTCCCTCTTTTATTAATAGAGAATTCTAGAATTAGGGAGGAAACCCAACACTTTGTGACTCAATTTTAGCAAATAAAACACTCAATAAACCTTAAATAATGTAATTAGAAAGGTGATGATGAATGTCGTTAGACGCAAAATGTAATTGAATGCGATGATTGAGAAAACCTAGCCAAATTGATTCATTGAGTCGATACCAGTTTGTACAGAACCAACCTCGTAAAACATTTATTAATTTTATTGCAATCGGATATGTAGATTTATAAAATTAATTTCATTTTTTAAAAATAAAAAACAAAAAAGTTAAAAAAAGAAAAGAAAAAAGAAATATAGTCTTCCCAGGCCACCACTACCGTTGGGCCACCATCGTCGCGGCCTGGCCACCACCGTCGGAAAACCCTCCTTTCCCACCTTCGTTCCAACCCAATCCCAGCTGGAAACCACCAATCCTCAGATCTCTCAATCCTCATATCTTGTTCAAAAAGGAAATTTTAATAACCTCCAATCCTCCGATTTCTTGCAATCCTTGTTGTCCCTGCCCTTCTCGTCCCTTGTTGGAGAAGACCCTCTATCCGGAGCCCTTCGCCCCTAGCCAAACTCTCTCGTCCCCAGCCACCCGTCGGAACACCATCCCTCCCAGCTCCTGGCTCTCCCGGGGCTGGTTCTTACCGTTGGAAACGAGAGTCAGACGCCTCGATAGGAAACGAGAATCGGGTGCGGGCGTCAAACGAGAGATGGGCCGGGCTTTAGAAGTGAGAGCCGGGGAGAAGGGGGGAAAGAGAGAACTGGGAGAGAAGAGAGAAGGAGAGCCGATCGTGAGAACCGGGGACAAAGAACCGGAGATGAGAATCGAAGACGAAGGAATTGGGGCGGAGGAAACGAGACCCGGAGACGAAAACCGGGTTGAATGGCAAAAATGAGAACCGGGTCGGGCGGTGAAGGAAATGAGAAACGAGCTGGTGGAGGAAACGAGAACCGGGGGTCTACTGGGAAAGTGAGAGTCGTGCAAGAGAGCCACGACGGTCAGAGCTTGGCGACCAGAACAGGTCGGGGGAATGAAGCTGTTCAGAGGAGGAATCTAGTAGGGATGACGGGTACGGGGTCTGAAGCGAGAACGGCTGGGGATGGCGAGCCACACCGGAGTAGACGGTGGAATTCCCGCCGAAGAAGTTGGAATCTCCGAGAAGACGCCCACCTACAGACGGCAACCTCCACCGCCGGCGAACACTGACTGCCACCCTCCACCGCCGGCGAACACCTCCAGCGGCGGTGGTATTATATTAGGATTTATAATAATTTATATTTATTATCAATTATACCCTATTTTAATTCTTTAAATCAAACTCAAAATACAAATTGTATTTCAATCAATACTACAAATACAGGACGTGATATAGTAAAATACAGGGCGTGATATAGCGATTCATAGGAAGAATGAGATATAATAGCACTAGAACCTACATTGTAATAACCAATGGCAGCAAAAGAAATGCGAGCCATGCCAGGTACCTTTCAGACAGTTTCGAGTTCAAAATCTGGTCGCACTGTGCCTCACCATTATTGGCTATTATTACCAGAAACATTTGATGTTACATTTGCCATTACAGGGTTTATAGCAAATACACGAGTGAGAGAGTTTAAAAGGCTCTTGTAACTGCAGCATGTATTGCATCTGCAAGGTGTGGAACTGTCCTGGAGCTCAGACCAGCCATGCTAATTCGTCTGCAGAATCAAGAGGCACGTCAAGGACAATATACATGAAGCATCAACACGAGGAAGAAATACCTCAATGTCATCAAATTCGGTTGGGATGATTTCCAGACTAAATTTTGCCCTCATTAACTCGTGATCCAACAGGAATTAGCAGAGGGCAAATGGAACTATGACTAAATTTACGCAATAGAATTCCATATTGTTTCCTACTTCAGAAAAGGTTTTCTTTTGACATTCAATCTTTCTGGATACTAGAGAAGATAGTTTTAGAGTCACAATAATTATGCTCTTACCCATCAGATGTCATGTAGATGTGGTATTCTCTAGTCATGAAGGCAACCTGCTCTTTATCAAGTCCAGTGAAAGTGAACATTCCAATCTGCTTGATAATGTGGCTCCAGTCACCAGGTGTACCTGCCAGCCAAAGAGTATAAATGTGCTCGGTAACATCGACAAAAGATTTTAGTACCGCAACCAATGTCATTTTAATATCGGGTGATGAAACAATCAAAATTTGTAGCTGAAGCAGCATACTTTGAAGTACAGTTACTCCAGAATCTTTACCTAAACGAACCCCCTACCTTCATGATGATCCGTGAACTGCTGATCCAAATAAAAAGAGTGAAACTGGAGTTTTTAAAATCCAATAGTAAAAATGATTGACCCAATTATTATCACCATAAAGAAGTGCATGTCTGAGCTTATTCTAATAGTTTCCAATGCGAGAAAGTATAAGGTTCTGCACAATTGGTTCTTTGACAGATGGTCTTATGTTGAGATGGGAAGAAATTTACACAATACTATATGCTAGAGACAACTGCAAGTAAAGAATACAAGGGATAACAAAAGGCTACCATGTTTTTTTTTAAAGTATTATTTACCTCTAGTACGCAAAGCATCAAATAATCGCTGCCTCATGCTAATGATACGATCTGCCATTGTCTTCAGCTCGATTGTCCACTCCTGAAACAGGTTTCTGCATTCATACCAAGATAAGAATGAGAAAAAACCAGGTTAGAAGTCTATTTTTCCCTGTAGATCATAGGTTCAATGTTCAATTAGCTGGTAAACATGATCCTTCCCAACGATCAAATACTGTGAATATTATTGATTAGCATTCAACAATGGAAAGTCATCCATCTAAGAGAATCAACAGTGTTTCAAGTAAAAGTATGACACCTGTCCTTGAGGATAGTTGCCACGATGGATGCACCATGAATGGGTGGGTTTGAATACATTGGCCTGATCACCACTTTCAACTGGCTCTCAACTTTGCTCGCCACACCAGCTGTCCTGCATACCTACAATTTTTTTTCCCAGTATTTCAAGGATTTATTCATCTTATGATTATTTTTCGCCCAAGCAAACATAGAGAAAATCCTAACCCTATCCAAAACTCTAGCATATCCTCATTAAATTTATGAAATGCTTTTAAGTCTCACTATCAGTTTCATCAAACACAGCCCATGCAATACCATTAATACCAGGGGCCTCTTCAGTAAAACCCCACTTAAAGGTATGAAGACATTTAACTCTCAGCAAAAATCTAGTTAGAAAGGGTCAATGATGGGATCCTATTGCGACCAGCACAGTACCAGTGTGTATTTCTTTAAGCTAATGTTGATCTCAGGGCAACTAGAAACATTCTGAGTAAAACAGAATTTTCATCTACTTGCCAAATATACTCAAATCTGTATCGTTAGGAAAACCAAAAACTATGCAACAGGAACTAAGCCTTGATTCACTATGTTTGGGTCGGCTATATGGATCACATCTCACCATCTGTTCGGTTCCAACCTTGTCTGACAACTTTTCTCAACACTAAAACAAAAAATATGATGTTTTAATTCCTTCAGATGTTCTGATGCTTCCAAGTTTATCCATGTTTATAGACAAGCATATATTAACGAGTACATCATATACACAGATAAAATGCTGGTTAATGAGTACCATTGATGAAGTACGAGCAAAACTTACAATGCTTAGAGCACCAACGCGTTCCCCATAGAGGCCCATGTTCTTTGCATAACTCTGAGCTATAAGGCATTCTCCACCATCTGCCACAAACATGCGAACAGACTGCGCATCTGTATCCAGGCTTCCACTCGCAAAACCCTAAGTACAAAGTTATTTTTTGTTACATGACAACAGTATCATACTAATCCATGTCTTTTCCTTGAATTTATATGCATTTGGTTATCCAATAGTTTTCTAACTTTGGCTCATATCATCACCCACCTGGTAAGCACTGTCAAAGAAGGGTAAGAGAGCTTTTGATCTCATCAACAGCCTGATCTGTTCCCATTGCTGTGGAGTTGGATCAACACCAGTTGGATTGTGAGCACAGGCATGCAAAAGAACAATTGCACCTGATGGAGCAGATCCAAGATCTTCCAACAAGCCTGTTATAAACAAGATACTAAGAGTTAGTGTGAAGAAGAGGCAGAAGATGCAGGGCTTTAGCTTCCAACTAACTCAGGCCTAATAATCATTTTCCAGTTCACACAAGTTGTAATCATAATTTTTCATCTTCTAGGTTAAGATAATCTTTCTGCAGACATCTCGCCATCTTCCTATGAATTAAGAGATGCATGAGGCTTCCCTCTCTTGCAACCTTTAATCACCAAAATATATAACCTTCTCTGCTACAGAAAGAACGGAGGACGGGAAAGTAAGTACTTTGGCCCTAGACACTTCCTCTAAAATATAAGCATGTTATGATTAAGCCAGTGAATAGAAATTATTGTGTAAGTACTTTAGATCCAAGTATCAATAGATGTATTCATTACAAGATAGCAGATAAATTCTGAATTGAGGTAGAATATCTGACCACTCATTTGTGCTAGAGAAAAAGTTGCTCATAACTGATGTTTTTTCAGTCGGTTACGTAAGTAACATTTAAAAGTCTGATAAAGAATATGCCAAGGTAGATACATAACCTCAACTAAATCATGTTAGCAGATGCAAGAAAAACATCTATTTGATCATAGCATGTCCTTGAATATTGTCTATTTTGCAACATATCTACATATACATGCATATCTATACAGAGTGTGTGTTTGTGCGTGCACGCGTATGCAATTTTGGCTAGATCAAAATTCTCACTTATAGATAAAAACAACTATTTGTACCTTGAAAATCAAGCCCTCGGGTTTTGGGATCGTAGTAGCGATAACTCTTCACAGTTAAACCAGCCAGAGTAAAAACTTTTAGGTGATTCCCCCAAGATGGCTGGGGAATGTAAATACTTTGCTGGAACAACAGCAAAAAAAAACATAAATAAAGAGGAAAAACAAAGTGATAAAGGGTTTTAAATTTCCAACCCATGCAATACTGTAACTTACTTCATGATAATGTCGAGCCAAAAATTCCCCACCGACCCTCAAAGAACCCGTGCCAGACAAGCACTGAACAGTTGTGACCCTATTCTCTTGAACAGCAGGACTATTTTCAAAAATAAGAAACTGCTGTCAAACAGCCTGTACAGCAGGATACAGCAGAAGACATGCTAAAGTAGTGGCTGTTGGTAATTAATCCACGTCAAGACATGTAGATGGTATCTTATGAATTCATTAAACACAGTAATCAAGCATCCATTTAAAGAGACAAGGACTGCAGACTGCAAAGTGTTTTCTTCCTCTCACTCTCAATGTTGTTTGAATTGTATTCTGGTCAGTTCACAGCTACAGAAAATAGATAAGTTGTCACATTTTTTTCCTGTGCACAGAGTTCTAATTATAATTTGTGTAATCTGAACAAAGCTAGAAAGGACAGGAAAAGATTAAAACTATACAAGCTTATTGATTGGAACTCTATCAATGCCACAAGGAAAAATTATAAAGTGCTTATGTTAAAGCCGATAATACACTTTTCACTTTTCTTATTGTCGCTCTCTAAACACCTAAGAATATAACACTCTTGCAAGTAGCACCCTTTGGGGGAATAGTCGAGTGACAGATATTATCATTAGTTTGCACAATAACAACCAAGCACATATCCAATTGTGTGAGTATGAATAAGTGGATCATATCTTGACACTCCTCTGAAACCTGGAATTTAATGATCTAGACCATACTCACCAAGTATGATAAATTGCTCAAATAATTGTTGTTATGTTAGAAGATCAAAGAAAGAGATTAGTCCAAACATATAGTGTTTCATTGGGATTTAGTAAAATATAACCGAAATAACTAGTGATGGCTTGCAATAGCAAGGATCGATAAGTCATTAAGTTAAGGAATCTACAACTCGGAGAATGTTACAGCACTAGCAAATTGAACGCAAAAAACAAATGGTCTGAATATGTAACGCCAGAGGAAGAATCAAACACCCACGAAAAACACTTCATTTGTTTTCTTGAAAGCATATGAATAATGAACATCAGTTAAAGGGAAAATGTTGTGTCAGACATTTGTTGAACTTTATGATATGGATCATCTGCGAACTTATTAAACTACAGTGAACCAAAGAATCATGGAAGTAAGAGAGTAGAAGAGACTGATTTTACCCCAGCCTATGATCTAGAAGGAGTGTCAAAGGCTCAACTTGTGCCACCCATTCTTTAGGCTCATCTTCATCTTCAAACACCACATCACCAGATTGCGCCGAAATTGACACTCCCCCTGGAGTCCTGTCGCCACCACCAAAGGCAGCGCTGAATCTTGAATCGTGCCGGGTATCCGGGTGAGGACCGCTTCTCGTGAAGTCCCAAGCCGGGGTGGAGGAATTCGAGCTTCCTGGCTGCATGTAAGGATGTGGAACTTCCTCTGAAATTGTGTCAAAATCTGGATATGGCCTATGTGCTTTCTTGAAACTAGGACTTATGGTTGCCTTTCCTTGCTTGTTATTACCAGATACCTTTAAAGCCATATCCTTAATCTGCACAAAATTGGACACTTCAAAATTTGGTGCTGAAAACGCTGGAAAGGGAAAGAAATCGGACTATGGGGTGATCTAGGAGTTTGCTGCAATGAACCCAGAAAAGAATAAAACTTGTAAGCCGGAAGAAAAGAACGGGTCTGGGAAGAAAGGAATGGGTAAACCCGCGGGTCTGCTCATTTTATCAAACCCGTGGTTAACCTTTAAACCCAACTCATTCAACCCATATTTATTAATTACCCATTTGACTCATTACCCATTTGACCCGTTACCCATTTGACCCATACCCATCCGGGTTTAAAATTAAACAACCCGCTTGACCCGCGGGTAATGGGTCAATATTGACACCCCTAAGAAAGAGGAAGGAAAGAAATAATCCTATTTTTAAAATCAGTTTGGTTCAGTTACGGAAAGGGAATCAAATTCTTTCTCATTCTCTGGTTAGTGTTTGGTTCACACTAGGGAAACAAATATTAATTTGTAAAATTATTTTTAAAATTAAAAAATACAAGTATAAATTATTTCACATGATCAAATCTGAGAAAATATAAAAATATTTCATTAATTATTATCATTTCTAGTTCATATAAAAATATTTAATATAAAATATGTAGTTCATCATTTTTAATTAATTTGTTTAGCATACCTCTATAATATAATATTATTTATATGAAAATTATATGAATAATAATTTTATTAATATTTCACCCATATACAAATAAAAAGGTAAAGTTATAATATTATTTTCACTTATGAAATTGATTTTGTATTAAATTTATTTAAATTAAAGTATAACATTACTAATTAAGTTACTTAACATATAACTATTTATTATAGAATTTTAAAATAATAATATTTATATAAAAATAACATATTTATTGTAAATTAATATAACTATTATTCACAGTATAAGGTTAAAAAATAATATATTGTTTTTACTTAAAAAAGAGTTCATAGGAAAATTAGAGTTTCTTTTAAATTTGACCTATATACAATACGAAAAATAAAATTATAAAATTATAAATTAAATCATAATTTTGTAATTTTTATTTTGATAATAAATATAAAATATAATCTCGTTTTGGAGTTTAGAAAATAAAGAAGAAAATGGAAGACTAGAGGAAGGCTACAGAAAGGGAAAGAGAATCTCATTCTCAGGATAAGACCAGGAAATTACGTTACATCCAATTGGGAGAATTGTAAAACCAAAAATGGGGAAAGAGAATGATAAACAATAATCAAACCAAACACTAACTAAGGGAATCAAGACTTCACATTCCCTTTCCATATTCACCCTAACCAAACGCCTCCTAAGAAGTATTAATGTACTCCCTTTAATCCTAGTTGAATCTATACAAAAAATATATTTTCAAGTTAAAGTTGTCGAACTTTATTCATATATTTAAATAGATTTATGAACAATAAAAATTATAGTATAAGATATTGTTAGATTCGTGATAACTTGTACTTTCTAAAAATTAATTTTTTATGTGCCGATATTATGCATAGTTGCATATATCGAACATGTTTATTGAAAATCGTGAATTTTTTTTGTTTAAGTTTGGGTGAGACGGAGGGAGTAATTAGTTTTCTTAAATCATGGATAGTCAGTCCATATTTGTGTTTATTTCTAAATACATAAATTAATGGTCAGTTTCAAGTTAATTACTGGAAATGCGGTGAGCATTGTATCTTGATATATCATATAAGAACTGTGAAAATTTTATATATCTATTTTTATGGGTCATAGATAAAATAAATTGGTGCTAAATGAGTTTAGCATTCTTAGTTTTTAAAAAAATTGACTAAATAAAATATACTTCATATATTCCC
The DNA here is from genome assembly GCA_032355705.1 of Rubia peregrina. NCBI lineage: Eukaryota > Viridiplantae > Streptophyta > Magnoliopsida > Gentianales > Rubiaceae > Rubia > Rubia peregrina. The sequence continues at coordinate 5,074,039 of JAULKK010000009.1, forward strand.
TAGCATCTTAACATCCAAAAGGCCCAAATTTTGGGTTGAAGTAAAATTAATTTAAAGAGAAATGTGCGTTTTTAACCCTATATTTTGGTCGAAAGTGCAGAAATGATCCTGGAAACCAAATTCTGGTTGGAAATGACCATTACACCCCTTTGGGGAAAAAAGAAAATTTCATAAAAATATGAAAAGAAAAAACTACCCTCCCTAAAATAGCGGTCAATGTTGGTCAACGGTGGTCAGTGATGGTCAACAGTGGTCAACCGGGTTAATCAGTACTTTTATTAATGACATAAGGTTAGATCAGTACTTTAGTTAAAAAGTTAGGGTTAAATTTGCACTTTTGTAAAAATGATAGGGTTAGATCAGCACTATTATAAAAAAACATATTTTTAAGGATACCCACTTCTTATAAATATGTCTTCATTACAACTTCATAATTTAATGTATCATAAATATACTTATAATTTTTATGTCTTCGATAGGAAGTAAGAAACTTTAGAGTCAACTTTGTAATTAGAAATGTGGTAACTAATTAGAATCGCATTTTACTAATTACAAAGTTATCGCATTTTACCAAACACGGATCTAGAAAGCTCCAAATTAGATTTTCACCGTTCAAAATGTGTGCCTAACGCTCCTAAACAACATATCAAAGTATCAGAGCAATCCAACAGTTGAATCTCGATAATGAACCATAATTAAATATTGATAATGAGCCCAAATAAAGTATTTTATCCAAAGTTTTCACCTTACCCAAATTTTCATTTTTCTCCTTCTCTTTGTTATTTTTTCTCCATCTCTTTGTTATTTTCTAAATATATCCCCCCACAAGGTTAGCCTTGAATGACCCTAGAATTCAATAACACGGTT
>JAULKK010000009.1:5088691-5111866 GCA_032355705.1 Rubia peregrina
AATTTCTAGGCAACTGATGGCGCGGTCATGAAATCTTCACGGGGCGTGGGCTGGTCTCAAGATTTTGAGCTTTAAGGGACAAAGGTCGTGCAATATGACATAGCTCATGCTGCATATTTAGCCACACAAGACCGTTGAACGGCATGGGCCATGTAGTTCCCTGCGAGCGTACCATGATCCTTTGGCACTATTTATATTTTATGGCACGGCCCGTGCAGTACAATATGGACATGCTAGTCTTCACTAGTTTGAGCTTCAACTCCTTTCTCTTCTTGGCGCAATTCCATTTACTACCATATTTTGACTCGTGACCTTCTGTCTACTATCATTCTTGCGAATGGAATTATACTACCATCCTTGTGAATGGCCTTCTACAATCTACACCAAAGTGCTTATGAACAATCTAACAAAAAAGCTCACAAAACAAGATCTAGATGCTCGTAAGGACATAGTGTCCATTAGGTCTAAATAAGTCTACAAAACTAAGGATTTAGACAAGAAATCCAACAATGGCTATCTAAACCTCTTATGATGTAAACCAGACTAAACCTAGAAATCAACCAACCAAAACATACTAATAAATATGTCACATGCATTGGTTAAAACATTTTTTAGGAGCAGATCAGCAGCAACAAAGGATTTCAATGGAAATCCCTAAAGGTTAGAATTTACATCAAAATTGTATTTTGAAATAAGTATTCCTATAAGTATATAATGATGTGATGTGAACAATTTGTATGCACGAATAGCATTAAAAAAAAGAGGCCACGTGAGAAAACGGTTACTATTGCATGCACTTTATGAAGGATTTGGTCTCGCGTGTGAAGGAGAATCAATTTGATCTGCATAAGGTATCTCTTATTATCACCTATTTTTCAATCAATAATACCATGAATTTGCTCAACCTATTATATATTAAGATATTTCTCCATGTTTTAGTCTTTTCCATAGGACAAATCATCGTACCCCATCAATCTTTTGAAGGGTGTACGTGACAGTTGGGAACTCTTTATGATGGCAAAGAATTTGAAGAACTTACTTAATTCCATTTTCCATATTAGGAACTAGGATTAGGTTGATTTTTTTGTGAAAACATTGTTCTCTAAAATGCCCATTGATACTTTCCAAGGTATTTTTTGACACCTTGATATAGAACTCTAGCTAGTTATGGAGTCTCAATGGTATATTTTATTTTGTTAGAATTTTGATCATATACTTTGTGTATTGAAAGTGTAGTTTTTATCCTTCATGTTTGTAAGCATTAAGCATGGTGTAGTAACATCATACATACAATCTGAAGGGCCTTTAACATTGGGTCTATATTTCAGTCAATTTCCAATCCTGTATTTTAGATTAGAGCTGACGTCGCACATATGTAATTTACCATTTGGTAGAACTGATACACTATGAGAGACATTGTTGAATGTTTGCAGTGGGTTATTGATGGTAATACGAATAAAGCTACGTCGGTTAATCAAAACGACATCGTGACATAGTCCACACTACAACATCAAGCCCCTGATATTGCAAGCTCCTTATAGAACATAGAAATTTAACCCCAGTTGTACCATTACATGCGACCTTGGCCAATTGAAACAACGTCGTATTGATTGAAATGCCACATAATCGTTTAACCGAAGTCTATAACAGCGATGTCGGATCGGCTGACGTCGCACCTTCTATTGCACATCGACTATGCATTCATTTCACCCAACGTTACAGACTGGTCGGCAAGGAGTTTGTCATAATGATATTTACTCTAATTAATTTTCACTAACACCAAGGTAAAAATATCATTTACCACGGTTCAAAACCGCAGTAATAAATTTAAATCTGCAATGTCGGTAACATAAACATGCGATGGCGTTCATCCTCATGAATGACACCGCACCAGTTATTAGCGATATCATCCTGCATGACATCGCACACTTTTTGGGAAGTCTGCCGCATTTCTCTACGGACAAACACCGCTTCATCGTCGATAGTGTTGTAGGCTCATGACTATTTACCTCGGTTTTCTCTAGCAAAACCGAGGTGAAAATTATACTTTTTAGTATGCCTGCATTTATCTTATTTTTTTATGGATGAAAATGAAGGTAAAAACACTTGCAGAACCGAGGTAAAATGTGTTGTTTCTTATAGTGAAGGTCTAGAGCTACCAGGGCCCAATGCTTAGTTGTAACAAACTAGGAATTTAGCTCTCGGTTATTAATCATGATACCCCTGTTAAGAAAATTAACACCACCGGATCTATTTTGCCCATCACGACCTATTTATAAATTTAATAGCGATACTCTCCCGAAAATCAGGCACGACTAATCCAGTCGCAATTAGCACTCTATTACCACCTCGGCATCTCAAAAGTTTTGTGTTACCCCCAATGCTCAAGAGGCTACAAGTAAGTTTGATAATCCACACTCTCAAGTTATATTCAAAGCCTAGCGCTAAATCATGCAAGAATAAACTAGGTGTACATTTTAATCTCATTCAAGGCATAGATTATAACAAAAGTTAAAGCACAAATTAAGAATGATATTTATAGCACGCGTAAATATAAATGAATCTAAAAGTCTCACAAATAAAAGGTCAATACATGCTCAAAAATATCAGTGGCCTTCTGTCTTCTACCATTCTTGCGAATGACCTTCCTTCTTTTACCATTCTTTCTTCATTCTTTTTCTCCCATTTTAAGATTAGTGGCCTTCCTTCTTCTACCATTCTTGCGAATGACCTTCCTCGACCTTCTAACATCCTTGCAAATGGCCCTCTCCATGATGGTCTCTAAATAAGCTCACAAAACAAGTAGAAATCGACCAATTCATAGAGGTAAAAACACACTAGCTACTAAATGTTTGCAAAATAGAGAAATTAGGGGAGAAAACCACACAGGGTGATTATAACCGCCTATTTAGTAAAACATCTAACAATCTAGATATCCACCAATAAAAGCATCTAAAAAGTGGTATTAAATGCTCTAAGAAAACAAAAAAAATCCCCCACACTTAAACATTTACTCATCCTCGAGTTAACAAGAACAAACAATGATCTACGGGTATAGCTAAGCAATTTTTCCCAAAGAGCACCCAACACTTTATTCTCTAGGACTACCCTAACCGAAAACACAAAAGTTAACAAGAAATCATAAACTAAGATGTTCTAAACCCCCAAATCATGCCAATAATAAGAATGAGATATAAGTACTCCAAAGAAAAACAAGATGATAGCCTATTCTACCAGGAGATCCCACAGATAGGCAAAGACAAGAGACTGTCTTCACATTTTTCAATATCTCTCAATTTCTCTCATTTTTCCTGGGAGCCCTCTCGGGTTTTCATCCTAGCCTCTATTTTATTTCAAGCCTCACACATCACCTTTTTCCTCACCTTTGCCCTCTCATTTTTGTACAGGTTTCCCTTTCATATTTTCAACCTATCTGAGCCCCTCAATTTTGTCTAAATTGCTCTTCCAGGCTTTTGACTTAGAGGGATCGTCATTTTTATTTTAAAAAATTAAAATTAAAATGCATTAAGAGAGCTACTTGCTACACAAAAGCAACTACAAATCATAAGTATCATTTGATTCCCCTCCTCATACTTAAAGCTTGCATTGTCCTCAATGAATATAAACATTTAGAACACATGTCAGGGAGAGGAAATGAGAAAACACTCACAATGAAAATGAACACCAACATCTACCCTTAGTGGCACAGTAATGGAATCTAATGAACAAACTACCATCACCAAAATATACTATCCATAACCTCTAATCATGCAAGTTCAATCACAACCACTACCATATACCAGAAATTGAATAAAGCATTGAAATCATCATAGAGTGATACCTCTTTGGTTTAGAGTTGCGTGTCTCAAGTGGTTTGAGGACAAAGGGGTTTGTGTACTATTTTGGGGTGGTGGGGTAGAAATGGTTCTGTGGAGGTGAGAGAGCGTGTGAGCTTTGCTGATCATGCACGTCTACAGAGATCGCGAATTTGGGGTTTGTTTTTCCTACTTGTCCACAATTTTGAGCATCACGAACCATGTACGTTTACACGATCCGCGAGTTGGACTCTTCTAGCCCCGCTTGCTAGCTTTTCTTCAAAATTCAAATGCTTCCTACAAAAAAACATGTACACCAAGCGTAATAGTGTTCCAAAGCATAAACTAAAATAGGAAAACACACCAAAAACAACAAATATTTACAAAGAAAATAAAAATGACATTCTACTTTTTTGCTCAAGTTGCCTCCCGAGCTCTTTATTTTTAAGATCATCGACACGACCTTAATGTTATCCATATGGTGAAGTTTGAACCTCATCACCATAGGCATCCAAAAATCCATAACCTCTATATATATGGGGGCCTGCAAGCCACCAATGCTCGAGGTCAATGCAACATAAACCAAACAGCAATAAGCACAAAAATCATTCTCATATTACCACAAGTTCTGGATATTACAGTACCAACTACAAAATCAAGAGTTATGTGGTGCTACCTGCTTGAGGGGAATATTATCCGCCTTCACCTTCATGGTCAGTTTCGTAGTTTATAGAGCTTAAATAGTTTATCTATATGTGATATTTTTGTCCACTATTCTAAAAATTATTGCATGCTCATTATTCATTAATTTTTTTGTAATCATTCTTTGGTTCCGTTGATCTTGAATGGCTTCAAGAATTCTTGATTACCCCAGTACATATTGTCACAAAAGTTGATTCAGAATATCATCTTATTATTGATCCTTTTGATTTTGAATACACTGAAGTTCATTCGAATAGAGGGGAAGTTTTATCAATTTCTTATTCCAAAATGTTTTAAAGACACACAACTTGGGTTTTGACTCAATTTTTTTGCAAAAAAGGACAAATTTTGAGGGTTTAAAAACCATGACAAAATTAGGGTTTGAATCCGTGGATTCCTAGGGTTTCAACTCAGAATTTTTAGGCTTTCAAACCAGGGTTTTGGGGTTTCAAATAGGAGATTAGAGTTTCCAAAAACTGGGGTTTAGAGTTTTTGGAGCCGAGGGTTTCGTCTTGAAAGTGAAATTGGGTGCTTATTTGACAAGTTTACCAAATTGAATGTGTAACTAAATTCTACTTGCTTTGGGAAAGAATTGGATTTGGAAAGTGGCTATATTTCTGAGTTCTAATCGATCTCATTTCTGAAAAGAAAAAAATCTAATCATACTTAAATTGGAGAGCTGATTGAGAAAGGAAAGTCCAAATCCTAGTCGAAATAGGATAAGAAAATCAAAACCTATTTATATTAGGAAACGGGGAAGGAATTTTGGCCAGGGGCAACAAAAACAAAAGGAAAACCTATTCTCACAATTATTAGGGTTTGGGTAGTGAATCCTGATCGGGTAGGAAAAGGTACCCAATATTTTGAATTCTTTTTTCCTAATTAAAGCATTATTATTTTAAGCCTTTAAAATTGAATTTTGTTCCTTATTCTCTTAAAATCTGAAATTCTAATTTGTAGAGTTATTTTAAGTTTTAATTGTGTTGATATTTTTTGAAATAAAACTATTGTACTTGTTTATTTATTGTCCTTGAAACTGGTTTGATTGAACTAATTTCACTCATCCTAGCCTAATCTTGTGAGTTCTGAGTGTTATAAACTTGGTGAGTAACCTACTAAACAAATGGGAAAGGGGGAATGATTTCTACTAATCTTTTTTGTTGTTCATAGTAGTACTTCACGGGATCGGCAGAGGACAATCTGAATGTCCTGCCTTTTGTTGGCAATTCAAACAACATACCATTGACACCTTAACCATGTGTTCAAAGTGGTGATCAAAACCATGAGGAGGCAGTCGATAGTTAGGCAGTACCTTCATCATTTGTACCTGTTCGGCTAAATCAACAAGGAGAGTTAGATACAAATATATTGGCGGCTACAATGGACGCACTCATGAGTTAAGTGCAAAAAATCTCGAGATAGGTAGATGTGTTAGCTAATCCTATGCCTCTGCTCTCTACTAGGAAAGAATATCTCAACCTTGTGGTCCGTAGTTTTCACGGTTATGGTTTCGGGAGAAGAATCTATCTATGCGTCAGAGAAACGATCACATTGAGGCTCTAGGAAGCATAGCAAGAGACATTATCAAAGGATACCTATTTCAAGTTCATCGAAAAGTTCAGACTCAACTCGTGGCATCAAATTTTAAAGTATGATATTCCTCGATTTGATGGTGAGCACAATCTGGAAAAGTATCTTGATTGGGAATGACAGTTTGAAAGCATGTTCGAACTTAAAAACCATTAAGAGAATGAGAAGCTAAAGGTAGTATAATACTTTTTCACCAATTATGTGGCCGAAGGGTGGAAGAAGTTCACAAAATCGAAATCACATGTTGGGAAGAAGCCAACGAATTGGAAAGATTGAAGACTGAACTTTGTTTATATCATGTTCCAACTACCTATTTGATGGAACGACACTCGTATTTGAGCAATATGAAGCAAGAGAATTGATCAATGGATGAATACCGGCAAGATCACGAACTAACCATGAGAAGAGTTTGGATGAAAGAAGACGATATATTTGTGAAGAACTGGTCTATTGAAGGATTAAGGTAGAATCTCCAAGTATCGGTTCAGCTTCAACATCATAAGTCAATGAGAAACTTATTGGTGAAAGCATTGGTTGAAAGCACATTAAGGCCTAAAACGACCCTTTCATACAGATTTTCATATCAAAGGTTAGGATTTGATTCGGGAAACCCTAGTTTTGGCCGAGGCAGAGGTTCAATGATGGGTGGAAGTGGTCCTACCCTAACATACTCAAATCTGACTTATAGTCACAACAAAATAATGATGGCTATCTCGAACCAACAGTCCAACTGCAATCCAAGTAACTCTAATTCTTCTTTGTCAAATATAGTTTCTTCTAAAACTCCTACTTGTTTTAATTATAAGGAAAAAATCATTTCCAGTGTATATTACATCAGGAGAATGTCTGATTTCCAAGTGCTTTCAATAAGGGAGTCTAAAATAATAGAGAATTTCTTCCAACTTCCCTCACAAGCAACGTTGCTCTTTCTCTTCCCAAAATCGTTAGGCAATTCCCTAACTCTTTCACAAACTTAAATACCCATCAATGGTAATGGTGGGCCTCTGTTCTCCACTTCTTTTTTTTAATAGAACCACCATAGGGTGGGGGATATTATTAGGACCCCAGCCTTTAATAAAATTAAAAATAATACATTCGTTTTGGATCCGAAATGGCTAAGGCAACATTTTATACCTTCAAAAGATAGCTACATAGATAATCTACCTTGGGAACAAACCGCCAGTGGCTTAGATATGCAGTTTTACACCCATGCTTTAATTGACAAAATTTTATTTTCTTCTCACACACTGGAGACATAAAGTGACCTTTTATTGAGTAACCTGACAAATTTCCATAGGTGTGAAAATTATGTGTGGTACAAAACAACAAAGCCTTCAATGTGAAATATTCTTCTACACTTCCATTGTACATGTGTACACCTTCATTATACAAGGTAAAAAATCATGAGGTGAAAGGTACAAATATATGTTATTATAGGGTTGCTTAGGCCCTAAAATCATCATAGATAAAAATATATATTTCTTTTTTATTATCAACTACAATGGAAGATTGTATACCATAATAATAGGCCAAGAGTTGTGTGTGCTACTCATATTACCAAATGGATTCATTTCGTCAGTGAAAATGCCTAGTCTCAAATGTAGCGACTCAACACCAAACTCGGGGTACATATCATCAATATTCTTCCACTACTCACCATCTGGTGTATGACTAATCAAGTTCTCTATCATTCGATCTCTTTTGGTGTGCCATCGCAACAACTTTGCATCTTTTCAAGCAAACAACTTCTTCAACCGGGGAATGATAGGGAGATACCATAAAACTTTAGTTGGTGTCTTTTCCATCATAGTCAACTCTATTTTAAAATCAATTGTGATTCTACCCGGCTTCAACTTGTATCAAGACTCACCACAGAACTGACAACTATCTTGGTCCTCATCCTCCTTCCCCCTATACATCATAAATTTGTTCGATCATGCATGAATTTTTTGTAATTATATTCCTAATGGATAAAGAATTCTTTTTGCGACATACGATCGGTCGGGCAAATGATAACCTTCTTGAAGCAATTTCCAAAATAATTCAAGAGTCTCTCTCATCCCTTTATAATTCCACCCGTATTTCTCTTTCAAATTCATCATTCACAAAGTGGCTTTCAACATTGAATGTTACAAACCATTATGTGTGTCGTCTTCTTATCGTTATGCAAAGCTTCTAGGACCCCGGGTTTACCATGAAACTCTCTGACAACATCCTCCACCATCTTCTCGAATTCATTATAGTCCAGTCAATAAAAGGCAGTTAAAAAGAACCGCCTTCAATGAGACCCGATTAAAGGCGAATAGTTGAAATCATCTTTATTTTGAAACATTATAAGGCGGTTCTTAGATAACCAACTTCTGAGTCGGTCCAACCACTTTCCCTAAATTCGGACGCCTGAATTACCGGGGTACCGGTTTTGGAACTTCTCCTGGAAGGAGGTTCCTCAAAAAAATGATGGAATCGCATTTAATTTCTTTATTTAATCAAAGACTCTTCAATAGTGCATTTACGATCCAATTGCCCTCATGATCGAATCATGATAATAATGGAGAAAGGAGACAATGAAGATGAATGTGCTGATATGCCTTCACTTTATGAAAGTGAAAAAAATAAGTCGATGAAGAGATCATCATTGATGATCGGGGTGAGCAAAATCCAGAAACTCTAGGTAATTTTGTGTCATTAAGGCTTCTCAATGCTTAAGCGGTTGAATCTAAGGTACAACTTTCTAATATCTTCCATACTCGTTTCTTTATGAAAGAAAATAATTGCTTATTTATTATGGATGGAGGATCATGTGCTAATACTATTTCTAATCGCTTACTAAAGTCTTTGTCATTGCTTGTTACTCATCAAAGATATTCATGTACACTAATTTTGTTAAATGGTTGTGGTGAACTTAAAGTTACTAAACAATGCATGATTAACTTTACAATAAAAAATAACCATGATTCTATTCTATGTGGTGTTATTCCTGTGGATGCTAGTTATATTTTTGTTGGAAAGACCTTGGAAGTTTATTGATTCATGATCACTTCACCAGCAAAATCACTGAGATTAAGGATGGGACAGGTTAAACTTGAATCCACTTTCTTATCTAGAAGTTTTTTAGGCTAAAAAATGCATGAAAATCAACATGGAGAGAGTGATGCCTTAATCCTACTAAAAACCCAAGTGGTGGCCGCAATTAAACCCTCAAAAGTTTTAAGAGCCAAACATAAACCCTAAAACTCGGCCATGGATCCATGTAAGTCGTCTAAAACCCTATATTTACATCTTACTCTGCTACCATCTATACTTATAATGTGACCTTAATTAACTCGTGAATCTAGTCATTCATTATATGGTGTTGTGAGGGATGTGAATCGTGTCTTTACTAAATATTGTGTCTTATTCTTGCTTTTTAAGGAGACTTATCTCACAGAAGAAAATATACATGTTCATGCTCCTACACATTTTTTCCAAGTTTTTACATGAAGAAGTTTTTCTGAAGGAACTCCTTTCTGGATACCTCTCATTCAAGGCATAGAGCACCAAATTAACTTGGTGCCAGGATCTGTGATACCCAATTGACTTGCGTACAAAGAAAATTTTGAGGAAACGAAAGAATTACAACGACAAGTTGAAGGTCTGGTTGATAAGGGTATGTACGTGAATCTTTGAGTCCTTGTAAAGATAAAAAAAAATGTTGAATGTGTATTGATTGTCATGCAATTAACAAGATTACCATTAAGTATTGACATCCTATACCTAGCTTAGATGATATGCTTGAAGATTTACATGGTTCAGTGATTTATACTAAGATTGATCTAACTTAAGGTTATCATCAAATTTGTGTGAAAAATATGGAGATGGATGAAAAACTGCACTTAAGACTAAGTTTAGATTGTATGAATGGATCACTATGTGTTTTGGTTTAAATAATACTTATAGTACTTTTATGTTGTTGATGAATCATGCTTAGGAAAGTGTATTGGTCTATTTTTCGTGGCTTAATTTGATGATATATTGATCTATTCTAAATCGATTAATGAACATATTGATCATGTTAAAAATGCCTTACTTGCACTTCGTGATGCTAAATTGTATGCAAACATAAAAGAAGTGTACCTTTTGTGCTTCGGAAGTTGTTTTCTTGTATTTTTTTATGTATAAAGATGAAATTAAAGTTTATGAACCCAAGATTGAAGCCATCAATACGTGGGCGACCCTTATCAATGTCAATCAGGTGCATTCTTTCCATGGTTTAGCTAGTTTTTATCAAAGGTTTGTGCAGTGGTTTTTCATTTATTGTTGCACCTTTAAAGGAACTAGTTAAAACCGATATTGAATTCGAATGGGGTGGGAGTTAAGAGAATGCTTTCAATGAACTAAAGTTGTGATTGTGTAATGCTTGTGTTCTTGCTTTACCTGATTTTAACTGTATCATTAAGATTCATTGTGACGAATCAGGAATAAGCATTGGTGTTGTTCTTATGGGAAAAAATCGTCCTACAGTTTACTTTAGTGAAAAGCTTAAGGGAGGTGGTTTTAATCACCCCATCTAAGACAAGGAATCTTATGTTGTTGTGAGAGCTTTAGAAACGTGGCAACATTACTTGCTTTCTTGTGAATGTATTATCCACGCTTATCGTGAGTCGTTAAAGTATTTAAAGAGTAATTTTAATTCAAATAAGCATCATTCTCAGTGGGTTAAATTTATTGAAACTTTTCCATATGCTCTTAAGTATAAGAAATGTAAAGATAATGTGTTGGCAGATGCTTTGAGTCGAAGGCATGCGTTGCTTATACACATTGATTGTGCTATTCTTGGCTTTGCTTTCATGAAATATGTACATGCATCTAATCCTAACTTTTCATCGGTTTATAATGCAAAACTGGTGCTTTCAATAAGTTCTATAGGAATGATGGATTCTTTTTTTTTTGTGATGATAAACTATGTGTTCCTTAATGTTTTATACGTGGATTACTTGTTAGGGAAGATCATTCTGGGGGGACTGAAGGTCATTTTTTTGCACTTAAAATGTATAACTTTTTGCATGAACACTTCTTTTGGCCCAATATGTAACTTTTTGTTGATCGGATTTGTAGGAGTTGTATTGAATGCTTGAAGGTTAAGTCGACTAATAAGCCTTATGAACTTTACATGCCCTTGCCCGTTCCTACACATTCCTGGGTTGATATCTCCGTGAAATTTGTCCTTGGTTTGCCAAGATCTCAATTAGATAACGATTATATCTTTTTTGCAGTTGATCATTTTTTCCAAAAATGGCACACTTCATTCCTTGTAGGAAACCCAGTGATGCAAAGTATGTGCCAGACTTGTTTCTTAAAGAGGTTATCCATTGACATGTAATACATGTAGTTATACTGTATGATCACGACATTAAGTTATTATCCTACTTTTGGAATATACTATGGAGGAAGTTGGGTATGAAGTTGGTGTTTTCAACTACAAATCCACAAACTAGTGGGAAAAAGGAGCTCACCAACGATACATTGGGCACACTTCTTCGTGCCTTGGTTCAAAAGAACTTGAAGAATCGGAAGCTTGCATTCTGATAGCAGAGTTTGCTTATTATCTAACTATTCATCCTGCTACTCATTTACCTCAATTTGAAATTGTTTATGGCTTCCTACCTATTACTCCACTTGATCTTATTCCTTTGAATTTCAAACATATTAGGAACTTGATGGAGAGAAGAAGGATGATTGCGTGAAGCAACTGCACGAGAAGGTTAAGCTAAGATATAAAGGACAAATGCTTAGAATGAAGAGAGGGAAACCCATGGCCGAAAAGTAATGAGGTTTGAACCAAGTGGCTGAGTTTGGTTAAATCTTTGCAAAGAGAGGTTTCCTACTTCTCATAAATATAAGTTGAGTCCACGTGGTGATAGTCCTTTTCAAGTCCTTGAATGTGTGAATGACAATTCTTACAAGATTGATTTACCTGTGGACTATAGTGTTAGTACTACATTCAATGTTTTATGTCCATATACTTTTGAGGATGATTCAGTTTTGATGATGAAACCTTTCACAGTTTCTAGGATGAAACCTTTCAACCATGGAAGGAATGATACAAATATCAAAGCTAACTCCATGGATGAAGATATTCCAAGGCTTGATCAAACATCAAAGATCATGTTAGAGATCCTCTAAGTGATTTAACAGGTCTGATGACTAGCTCGAGGAAGAAACTTAGAGATACGACCTTGAATGCATTTATAAAGAAGATTCATGATGTTCAAAGATTACAAGAGGGATATGTTGGATGAATGTCACTCTTATTTCTAAGGATTAAAGTTATGAAGATTAAGACTAATGAAGCGTCTTAAAATAACCGGCTGGACCTTTGTGCTAGTTTAACAACAATTTACAGCATTTTTTATTTAGGTTTTATGGTATTTTGGCCCATGAATATTTCAGCCATGTTGTCCCAATTCGATATAATTCATGGCTTAATTTAGGTCTTAGAAGATCGACTCAAATATGATTAGAATTGGTAAGATTAACTTTGATTAGAATTGATAAGATTTGTGTCACTGAGTTTTCAAGTTGTGTTCATTAGCAAGAATTCGAGTGTGTCTTCTTCATAAAAAAGAAGGTGCTTCGATCCACCGGTTGACGAGTGCTTCTAAACATTCTGCTAACAAAAAAATTGTAAGGAGATTCATATCATAATCTGCCATCACCATCCTTAAACTTGTGTACCATAACTTTTAACTTTTTTCTTCCTTTCCCCTTAGGAATAAAAACGGGGAACCTCCATATATTTAACCGCTTTTATAACGTCCGACCGACATGCCAATTCAGCAACTATACGATACATAAAAAACAGTAACAATATAAGCACAAAGCAAGAAAAACCATAAAGAAAGCAAAAACATAATGAGCATAAATTCATATAGTTAACAATTAAATAACAACATACATTAAAAAAATCACCTCCGGGCTAAACCTTCTTGAGCCCGTTCTTAAAAATAGTTTCTTTCTGCAAATCCTTAGTGCACCATTTCCTTACAAGTGGTTTATCGCCTATGAAACATTACCCGTTCAGATAAAAAATGCACCACTATATAAGAAAACAAGGACATAAAATAATTAAAATTAATAAAGAAAAATTAAAATCACCTTCAACATTATCTGGTTCCTTATTGACAACAACAGTTTTATTTTCTTCAGGAGCACCTAATAAATAAACATATATGTCAGGAACAGTATAACAAAATAATATGTACAGAAGACTGACATGTGCAACATTTAGCTAAACGAACACATATTAGCACGTGAAAGGTCATACAAAGGGTAATAACTTAGCGCAGAAATAAAAAAGAACATATGGAGCAGTCATAATACAGTAAACTAATTAATACACACAATAGACTAACAAATGCATTTTTTAAGTAAACAAATACATACTATGAAAACCAAATCATACAGATATTAACATCTTATTCCCCATTTAAACTAACATGTGCATAACTTTACAAAACTAATGCACAACATAACTTCTTCTTTTTTAAACAGTCAAGAACTAATATATTCTAAACTCAAACATGGTATAACTAACTAATACATACAGTAGGCTAATATATGCCACTTTTACGAAAACAAATACATATTATCAAAACTAAAATCATACAGAGATTAATAACTTATTCACCATTTAAACTAACATATGCAAAACTTTACAAAACTAATGCACAATGTAACTAATTTAAAATATAAGTCAAGAACTAATATATTCTAAAACTCAGGCACGGTATAACTAACGAGTACATACTTTATACTAACATATGCAACTTCTAAGTAAACAAATACATATAATTAATCATACTCAAACGTATGTTGAAGTTACTTATATACATCATTTAATGTAACATATACATAAACTTACTAGAAAATTCAGTTACTAATTAAAGTTAACAAATAAATAAGTAACCAAAAAGTCAACAACAGTAAGACGTAAAATTGCACACATGTGCACACAGCAACTCAGGAAACGTCAACACAAAAAATTCAAAACGAAGTGCAAAAAACACAGTATGCAATTTGAAACACTGAACAAAGGCAAAACTACAACAAACGATAATGAAATAAGCCGAAATGGCTAGAGAAGGTGCGATACGAGGTGAACTTGAAGATTATGATAATTTCTCAGATTGCATAGCCAAAACAAGTTTCTTAAGCCGGCTTTTATCATCACCGCCAGTAGCATCAACATCTCGGCCAGAAATTTGTTTAGACTAAGCCATAACCTACCACAAATAGAAAAGAATATCAATTGAAAAGTAAATCGAAGTCTCGAAGGGAAACTGAGCAATAACACGATGAAAAACAAACCCTAGAATCGAGTCAACGCCAGAAAACTTACCTCAAACGCTACAACGGCCAATGGAAATAATGGATGGTGACGCCGAAATACGAGCGCAGAATCAAAAAGGAAAACACATCGGCAAATAATAGAAGAAGCGACGGAGAAAAGGTGGAGAAAATGCAATAAGAGGTGGAGAATGAGAGAAACGTAGAGAAGTAAATGAAGAAGAGAACCCATCATTAAGAGAGAAAAATATCCAATAGAATAAAATTAGCATTTTTTTAATGAGAACTCAATTTTTTATTAGTTACAATCTTAAACCCATTTTGTAAAATAATCTCTAACCTATCCATAATTTTGTGTATAGGCAGCCACCTTCCCTGAAATCTTCAACATTTTTTTCCGCTGTGCTTTCAAATTGTTCTAGGAATTCTTTAAAATGTTTACACACGTGTATAAAACATCTTCACATTTCCATTCAAGAGAAATCTAACGAAGTGGAAAGCTTAAAACAACAATTACACTTCCAATTCAATCTGAAAACGGCCATACGACGGGTAATTCATATATATTCACGCTCGAATAGTTCGAAAGGAGTTGCATTTCTTTCTTGGTCCTCTCTACAACAAATGTACAGAATCATAAAAGCAAATCTAGTCAACATATGGAACAAAATAGAACATGAAGCCATAATTATAAAAATCTAAAGTAGAACGAAATTAAGTGGGGGAAATATGGATTCACAAAAAAAGTTAGAAAACGGGATGAATCAAAATGCAAAACCAGTCCGTCACATGCTACCAGCTCTTCCAGGAGCGGATTTTGAATTTGGTTTGAATTTAGTTATGTCAACGAGGTCTCCAAACAGCTTGTCCTCTGGCTTTGAGGGCTTTCCAGATGGAAAATGCACATAAGAGGGGTTGGACCCCGGACGGGATGGATTACCGAGGATGCTGTCATCCCTCATAGATAGCCCAGACATTCTCAGGTCAAGAGGCTGAGCATTCTGCTGCTGCCCATAGCCATAGCCATAACCACCCATTTGGTTGCCATACATTTGCTGAGGATACATATAAGACTGCATTGCCTGGGGATACATCCCCATTGATGGGCTACCGAAACCTTGTGGCTGTTGCATGCCAGCATATTGTTGCAGCTGCTGTTGTGGCGGTTGCATGCCAACAAGTTGCTGCTGCAGCAGCTGCTGTTGCTGCTGCAAGGCCAGGTGGTTCACAGCTGTAAGTTGCCCGCCATTAACAGGTGGATAATAAGCACCAGCAGCCTGCTCATTTGGCACATTCTGAGGTGCATGAGGATATATAGCACCCGCCAATGGTTGAGAATGTGTGATAACAACCTGAGTGACTTGTTGGGCAGTTGGACTACCTGGAAATGGGTTGCCATCCACAGGCTGAGCCTCCCATGGAGGAGGGGGGAATGAAACCCCAGCTTGGTCACCTGCCAGAGAAAAGTGTAATCATATTAGTTTATAATACAATGTGAAATGGATCCTCACACTTTAGCTTCAGTAGTATGATGTTTTTAGACCTATACCTATGCTCTTTATCAATACACATCAATTAGTAGAGCAGAAATGAAGGTTGATTTTCATCAGCAAAAAGTGTTTGATTTTGAAATTCAACATAAACATCTGTAGGAAAAATAACCTCTAGGAAAAAGAATGATGCAACAGAAATCCTGCAAAGCCACCAAAATTCTTAGAATAGGCGAAACGATTGGAAGAATCCCTTTACCATGACAAACACATAGAGAAGCTTTAATAGATTTTTTTAATATTTTAATCAGGAAGCCAAAAGTACAAGAAAAGAAATGTACCATAAACGGGTGAAGGAGGCTGCTGAGCTATTGAAACATTCAATGTAGAGTTAGACCCTGGTGCATATACAGACTGTTGATATGGGGGTAGCATCCCAGGAACATTCCCATTTGAATAGACTTGAGTAATCTGAAGATTCGGTTGCGGCTGGAACTGAGGGGATGTGGGATATGTTTGTCCAACTGAATTTGTTACATGACGATTGTTACTCTGTGGGAACATATCAACAAGAGCCAGGGCATTCTGATGAGAAACAACAGGACTCACTGGCTGAGGTTCACTTGCTATAGCGACGAGTGCCAAGGAATCCTCGATAGCCACTGAGCCAAAATCATCTCCACTCAAAAGATCAATCTTTGGGCTAGGCTTGGTTGATGTTGTTGACAGGCCATTATCTGTTGGGGCAGTTAGTGCTAACTGTGTTCCTTGAACAAGACTGGAAGAACTGCAAAAGAATTGCACATTGACTATCATAAGCATTAAAAAGGAGGGCATCGCTTTCTCACAAGACACTATAATGAGGTTGCACTAGAAATTTAACATCAATCACCGAAGAGGCTGCAATATATTTATATACGGTTTCCTTTTCTTTCTTTCTTTTTCTTCCACATTGACCTTGATCAAATTTATCTTAATTAGATCATGACATCCTATTAATTACGAAGCATGTTTAATCAAAAGCTCAATCGCTTAAGGAATGAAGTGCATTCCACAGCCTTCCGCCTACACTTACACGTGTGCCTGCGCATCTACCTTACACATATAAATCCAATACAGCTTTACGTATCAAACGCACCAAAGATAACTACATAAATAGAGGGGTAATAAATTTTCCTCTGAAATTTGGACAAGGAGAATAGAAGCAGATAAACAATTTCAGAGTATCTTTTGGCAAGCAGTCAAACCAGAGCCTTATTGCAAAAAAAAAACTTATTTGTATTCAAATTCAACACAAATCCAGATCAGACAGCATGAAAGTAAGATCATTTACCCTTGGTCTGGCTGTTTCACATCTCCAGTATCAATAAGTGGAGAATCACTAATGATACTTTTAACAGAATCAGGCTTGGGTATCTCAGTTAGAACTGGTTTTCCGGAAGCAATTGCTTCATGCTTAGCCAGCACCCGTTGCAAGTCATCATTCAGAGATAATCCTTGACACAACAATGATTCGTCTCTGCATGTATACAAGAAATAATAATTTGCATTTTGTTTTTATAAGCAACTAAAATGAAACTTGTCCAATGGGTAGCAAAATTTCATTCAATACTTCTCTGATATACCATAAAGGTTATACATGCTGTGCATATTAAACGATGACTTACGCGGTCGAGTTAACTAGGTGCACCACTCTTTGCTTGTATGTTCGGCATTGATCCACCAAGTCAACAATAACCTCTTGCCGAAGTCCCTATCATACCAAAATATATACCATTCTCAATTACAGCAGTATGATGTTACCTAAAAACTTATAGACCATGCCAGAATATGCATTTACATAGGCAGATCCAGAAAAACATTTTCCATATGCTTCAGTAGTGCATGACCTCGCATTTCAACAACTGAATCAGCTAAATTCCATCAAGACTAGCCTTGAAGAATTAACAAATAACACCATACACAAGCATATTAATGGAAACGATACCAACCCCCCCCCCCAATTATACACATGACTTTACCTCTTTGTTTGCTGGATCTAAAGCACTTAGCATTTCTGTGAGGACATCCATTATACCACGAGCATTTTGAATTTCTGTCAAACTAACCAAGAAGTTTAAGCGTCAAAAATATTTCCCAAATACAAAAAATAAATAAATAAACAGCACTTTTTTTGTCATTAACAGTATAAAAACAATGATAATAATTTTTCATTAGATGTATTTTAAACTACAAACAATATGAATATTAATTCATACGATATAAAGAATTATAAATATCAGTTCATGTGATATACAAAAATAAATTCAAACTCAACAATAAATTATAAATCCACATGTCATGAAATAATTGAATGATGTTCTTAATAAATGATGACAAAGGAATACCAAGTGTCAAAAAACTAAACATGTCCAGTCCTTTATAACAATAGTAAAATGAGAAAATGGGAGGGGAAAGGAAAGGAAAACCATTAGATTGGAATCAATCTAGAAGTGAAAAAAAACAGAGTAAAATTGTGAGTTGATACAAGTGAGTCAATAGATCCTGCACCAGGAGGGGTTCCATTGACTCCCTTATTATTACTCCAGATCTTACTCAAAATTCTGGCCATTGGATCTATATATGATATTACTATATATATTAATTTTCTTATATATTTCTTTTTCGTACACTGTAAATATTTACTTTCCTTGATCTATTTTCCTTTACTCTTTTTTAAACTTTGTGTTTCGACAATATTCATCCACTGTCCACCGCAGTCGACCCCCATGCTGTCTAGCATCAGAATAATGAACCTGAACAGTTCACTGACAGGCCCTACCCAGTACTGTTTGGGTAATAATTAGTTGAAGTACAATACAATAGGATATTTCTAGTTTTATTCCATTCAAATTTCTTTTTAAAAAATCGACAAAACCACAGGAATGAAACCGATCAACCTTGGGAAGGCCTCCAAATTCAATAACAAGATTTGAACTTGCCAAGCCCCAACGCAATTTACAAACAAGAACAGTACAAAACACATCCAATGATCACTTGAATCAATCCAATAATAAGCCAATTGATTCAAAAAATATCCAAAGTCAAGGAAGAAGGTTAGCAAAAGACAATTGGATTGACGCTAGGGTTGGTGGGTGTTTAGTGTGTTCACTTGAATCTGCCAGAGAAATGGGAAAGATCAAGCGTGTGGCAGGGGGAGTTTCAAGCTAGACACGACAGTGGTATCAATGGATATCAAGTTGAGGGAGTGGACATCGGAATAAGAGGAAGGGAAAAGATGGTCGTATGCCATCAACTGCATCTGATGGGTTGTATCAAATCAAAGGACATGATACCATATTAAGGTATTAATATTTTAATTCATGAAACTTGAATTATAATTGATCATTTTTAAAAATTGAATTAGATTACCAAGAGTTAATGAACAAGATTTAGAAATTAAAACTGATCAAATGGCCAGAATTTTGAGCAAGATCTTGAGTATAAATAAGGGAACCCTTCTCTATATGTAATATATAGATATAGATATACATGCTTGTAATTAGATAGACACATGATATACCGACTCCCAGATGCACATACAATCAAAACAGTGCCAAAATCTTAAAATTAGAAAGTAAAAGAGTAGTTTGGCTACTCAAGTATCCTTGAAGAGAAAACGACATTTCAATATGTACCTTAAAGTAGGAAATTCAGCCTCTGCAGAAGATTCAGCAGCTTCCTGATTTGACTCTGGATTGCGGATATTTTGTGTATAAGACGCTAGAGGCTGCGTTTGAGTAGGTGTGAACACAGGTGCTGATCTTTCGGATCTCTGAGGGAAAACAGCTCCAATTCGCTGAAAGTACCAAGACGGTAAAGTAAAAGTTAACATAAATTGGTAGCAAGCCAAGCACCAGAAAACCACAGTGGGAAAGATTATAAGAAGAGTAAAAAATCCCAAATTACTCACCAATAGTTCCTGATATGCTGCAAAATATTGTGGATACCTTGCCCTTGGTCCTCCAAAAGCCTCTTGCCATGTATCAATAAGAATCAATATCTTCTCCTTGACATGAAAGTCGGGCTGCAGTTGCAAAATAGAATGTCATCCACAACTTCAAAAAAATAGAAGTAATAACTGAGATTCACAGTTAGAAACTACCTTCTTTTTTACTATTTTGACCATATCATGAAGCAAATCTTTCTCAGCAACATGCATGTGGACAATATCACCACAGTTCTTGACAACTGTCTCTAAAAGCTAAAATAAGAAAGATTTTTTATCAAATCAATCTACAGTTGTGGGTATTATTCGGCTAACAAATAAATGATACCCAATAACTTTTGGGCTACAACAAAATTATCACAAATTTACTTCAATGGACAATATTTGTTTCACAAAATTGAAACAGTGGTACAGATAGCCACGGGGCCGGGGCCAGATGAGAACATGTTTTTCGATTTTCCAAATTGATGAGTCCAACCAGAATTTAAAATTTTCTATAAGTAATGTCAGACTATGGTATACAGAAATGCACTCCCAGAAAGTTGTCAGTGATCACTAGAACATCCTCACAAGTTAGAGCAACAAAGAATTCATTGGTACCCATAGATAAGATCTAATCCAAGAGAAAGCCTTTATTCTGAATTTTCGGAAAACTAGAATGTAAGCCAGGTTCATCTTAACCAAAAGCCTTGACATCTTAAACAGTTATTTGTCCAATCCAACACTACCCAAAAAATTATCCTACCATAACTTATGATTACCTTAGTAGAACAGTATGATGTCCAAAATTTTCCAGTCTAGACCTCTTGAAAATGTCATTACAATACATACAAACATGTCCTAATGCATCATCTACAAAATTTAGTTGATGCACACAACATGGAGGCACCTTAGAAATAAAAATCCAGAACAAACAGTAAAAGAGTCCAAACTAGATGTTGTATAAATGCTAGAGAGGGGCAACAGAGAGTCAATTAAGCCTGCTAAAACAGTGTCAATCTTGATTCTGGGCAAGATGGTAAAAAAAACAGCAATAGTTGTATTTTCTGATACTTACTGTTAAGGCAAGGAGCTGAACTTTTGGATTCCTACTACCAAGACGTTTTTTTATGCCTTTTACCACATCCTTTGCTTGCCTGGTAAATTGAAAATATATATATAACGGCAGACTCATGCGTAACATTATCAGTGATGACAATCCATGACAAAATAACGCATTACATTCTTAATTTCTTACAAAATCCAAAGTGGCCAAACAAAGAGAAAGCATTCAAAGTAATTTCCGTACAAGAATAGTTCACACTTTACAGCACTATCCGACTGGGAACCATCAACAACGAGAGCAAAGTAACATAAGATTTAACATTGGGTCTGGGGAGTGGGAGCTCAGTTTAACATAATCAATGTATTATAAGATACAACAGAACAATATTTTCAAAATTAAATGCATATATATCTTACTGAATTTTGATCATGTTTCACTGAATGAAGAAAACATTAACAGATGAAAATAATACAATTAAATGATTTGAAGAAAGCATACGCAGGATCGTGATTGCACATATCGCAGATCTCGATATTCATAGCCCAATCCGGACCGATGAGCATGTCGCTCGTAGCGCGTTCCACCATAGCATTCACCATCTTGATTAACCCTAGCCCTATCCCAATCAATCGGAATCTCTAAATGCTCCTAACAAATATCAACCCTCCACACTCATAATTATCCTATCAATTTACCAAAAAAATACAGAAACAAGGAATTTCTAAATTCGATCTTCTCGAGGTCTTCAAAAACAAATCCCTTCTCTCCCTGTTTTCCGATTCAATAAACAAATATTTGGGCGATCGAATCGGGACTTTGCTTTGGAGTTTTTGTTTTCTGTTAAGATTTTAGCCGAAGTAGCGAATTTGGCATTCCACGTTTTTAATTAAAAACCCCAATAAAAAAAACTCGAAACTGGTATAAACTTACATACTACCAGTTTTGTTAGTGGCTTACCTCTCTATTCATCAATAAAGTTGATGTTGTTTATATTGTAAGAATATATAAATGTGAAAAATATCATATGAGATATTGCTACATTCATCGTAACACATATTTTTAGAATATTTTATTTTTATAATTTAATTTTAAACATAATTTAAGATATTAAAATCATAAAATCATCATTGATAGTGACAAAAGAGGAAGTAAGACACTAAAGGAGGGACGGAGGGAGTACAGTATTAGCATTATAAAACGAAGGGCTCACCAATCAGAATGGAACGCGTGTACACTCGAGTTCCTCTTGTTGGGTAGTTTAACCGCTATTAAAGAAAGCAATATTATTTGAATATTAATTTTAATTGTAATTAGATTTAGATTTAGATAGGTTTTTGTACATCTATATAATGTAACTCGGCGCATGAATACAGACAGATCATTACCCTTATTTTTCTTCATGATATCATAGCCTAAAATCCTGAAATTTAACACCCTAAATTTTCGTCCTATACTTTCCTCAAACGCCATTGTCGTCGTCCGCACGTGACCACTACTCGCCGACGATTCGAGCTGCCTTACCAAAAAAATGTTGGTTCACCACTAGCCTGCCACCAGTAATCTGCTCTCCGATCAAGTGTGGTGCTCGCTGCTTTCTCCGATCAAGCTCTTGCATTTCCGATCAAGCTCTTGTTTTTCCAGTGAACGCACGACCTGCCTCCAGAAGTGCGATACTTCATCTGGTCTTGTTCCTTCAGTTTCCGGTGACCGCTCCGGCTCGTCTCCAACTCAAAAATACAAGGTGTGTGTGAGATTCACGCGCGTTTGACGATGCGTCATTCCTTATAGAAGTGCGTGCATCCACGTGCTATTGAAGAGAAGTGCACCTACCTCATCTGGCGCATATAACCACGCGCCTAAGCCACTTGGTGTTCTTCTCTCTCTTCTTCAATTTCTCTTCAGCAATCTTCAGTAATTATTTATTTATTAAACAAAAAATAAATTGTGTTATGGATGTTTTTGCCTGCACCGTCACCTCACTGCCAGAATTTGCTGATGCAACTTTCGGTTCCGCTGTTCGATCTGATTTCAGCCCTTCTCTGTCTGACGACCAATGGAGTACGGCTCTTAATTTATTTAATCAATTAAATTACCCTTCTGACCATGGGTCAGATAATCCTACATTACCTCCGATTTTCAATTCGGGAGCCTCATATCACATGACTGGTGACAAAGGTTCTCTGATTGACATTACTGCCGCTACCTATTCTATTAATGTTT
>JAULKK010000009.1:5206408-5216881 GCA_032355705.1 Rubia peregrina
ACCGAACCCGATACGAGAAAAAAAATCCAACACGTTTCAACCCGAAACGACAGTAACCCGACCCGACCGAACCCCGACACGAGAAAAAAATTCAACCCATATCAACCTGACACGACAGTAACACGAACCGTTTCCAACCCGACACGATTACACGAATTGACACCAATAAGGAGGATTGTACGAATTGGGTGATGTCATAATTGTAAAAAAAATGGAAGAGAAATACTAGAAGGCAAAAAAACAAAAGAAACGAAGAAAGAGTGAGAGTCGTTCTCCAGTGGCATCAAACGATCAGTTGGCATAGGGTGCTGGTCAATAAGGTGTCCTTGTTCATACTTCCGTTGATTGATTATACAGCTCCTCCGGTCCCACTCCGGTTCGATTCCCGGCCGTTTTCTTCCCCGGGTTCGTTGACCTGTAATTGTGTAGTCGAACTCTTGATGAACTCTCGTTTGAACTGTTTTTGCCTTGAAAGATTTATTGCTGTTCTGCGATTTTCCATCTGTTTGATTAATGTCAAGATAGACTTATTGATGAATATGTGTCTTATTTAGGGGTTTTTTTTTAAGTTGAGATCAGTGTATTGATTAGAGGACGTTTTCTAAGTCTCAAGAAAATGTTGAAATTAGGACAAATTCAATTTGTTGGTCTGAACCAAGTGATCCTTGGGAAGTACTGACATGGTTTTTCTCTGTGTTTTCAGAATGTGGGTTGTGGTTGAATCAGAGAAGTAGAATTTGTTTGTGGAGATATTAAATATCATCCGAGGCTTGAATTTCTGCACTGGAAGGAAGAGTGAATTGTGCATACCCATGTTTCCGTGATGGCTGCTCCCTTACTGGGTCCACCTAATAAAACCCAATCAACCAGTTTTCCGATGGAGCCACCGGGTAGTCTTGTTCATGATCATGTCGTTGATATTACGAGCAGTGGCGAGGCTTCCTCCTCTAGCTCATCCCAGAATCGTTCATTCACTCTTCACCAGCACCACATTGATGATCAGCCTTCTACGAGTACTAGTGTTCCCATTTATCAGTCTGCATCTGCTTCCAGAGGAGCTTCAAACGCACGGACCTCATCACTAAACCAAAGAGAGAATGTACGTAACCGCAATAGAAGTCCATTGAATTCTGGGATTTGGATATCTGTTGAGTTAATTTTAACTGTGAGCCAAATCATTGCTGCTATTGTTGTGTTGGTCATGTCGAGGCATGAAAATCCACATGCTCCTTTGGTTCTTTGGGTGGTCGGTTATGCATCTGGATGTGTGGCTATTCTTCCTCTTCTTTTTTGGCGCTATTGTCATCGTCATCAAGGTTCCAGTAGGGAGTCTTCTCAGTCCCCTCCAACTGCATCTCAAAATGATTCTATTGTACCTACTTCAGATGGGGACAGTCGTCTTCCTAGTGGTTCTATTTCTCAAGGTGCCCCTAATGTCAATGTGCTAAGTTCAAGGTATCCACGATCTCTCTATTTATACTAATCACGAAGAAGCTGACATACTTACTGTACATAAGGAATTGCTGCTAACATTTTGAAAATTGCACAACAATACCAAAATTTACATGGTTTCTAAGAATAAGTTTGCTATCACGTGCCAGATAGAAATGGATATCATGCTTGATTACTTACCCATGGGTGCTACTATTCTTCTTTAATATTGACAGGATATAGCAAACCTTACATATATGTTAAGGTTTATACCAATCCCTGTGCTTCCTGATTGTGGATTTTAGCAACCAATTTATGTCATCAAGTTGGAAGATTGAAATTGTTGACATATTCTCATGTCTGTACAGATCTTTCATGGTTCTCTCAATCTAGATATAGATGTGGTAGGACATAGTTTTTGGTTTCTTGTTTTCCCTTTGGGTGAGTAATTGTACCCAACTTGTCTTCAACCTTTCATTGCTCAACCTAGTAAGATTTCTCTCAGAGCATTATGAGTTTCTTATCCTGATTGCAGTAATGAATAATCTACCACTTTTATTGGATTTGTTGCATTTACAAGTGCTATAGTTTCCATTAAGTAATGTAATTAATTCATTTTTTGGCCTTTTAAATAATTATTTCTGACAGCTTATGGCTCTGAAAGACTGAAACTGGTCGCCTGTTGCCAAGTTATATAGGAATGTCTTAGCTTACTGAATTCATGGAGCCTTTGTAAACAGATCGAGTATGTGCACAATCATGCAAAACAATCCACAAATACACTTACTCCAATTCATGTCTGATTGAGAATGTAAGTATAACGTGTGAAGGGAGGACAAGCAATTAGAGTTAATCTTCTTAAACTAGGGCAATCTGCTTGATGTTTGAAAAGTAAAAACACTGTATGTATAAGCCCACATATGTTCTCCAGTCAATGAGATGAGAATTAGGGCCTCACTATAGCACATTGCTGACTTTGAGATACTGTATGGTTGAACCGTGCAAATCTGTTTGTGTCTTATTATCTATCGATGGTTCATATCTTGAGCTCTGCAAAATGTATGAGTAGAACTAACCTCTCTGGTTATACACTTCTTGATTTTTGTTGTCCATTTGGAGATTCCTTTGATCTGTTGTCTGTTCGGAAAGGAATTCATAAACTGTAACGCTTCGAACTTTCATTTGAGTTCTGTCTAGAAAATATGAGGATTCATTTGATCTTATGTTGTCCTATATCAAGTTTATTGGACTGCTTATGCTAAACATCCTTCACAGGCTTAAGGTTCTCGTAGAATACTTCAAGATGGCTTTGGATTGCTTCTTTGCAGTCTGGTTTGTGGTAGGTAATGTATGGATTTTTGGAGGTCACCCTTCTTCGGCTGATGCTCCCAACTTGTACAGGTATTTTCTGTTTGCGCTTAGTCTCATTTTAAACAAAGAAGTATATTTTCTCTTTTGATAAAATGTGTGCTATCTACTCACTTGCAGGATATGTATAGTCTTTCTTACCTTTAGTTGCATTGGATATGCTATGCCGTTTATTTTCTGTGCAACTATCTGCTGCTGCCTCCCTTGCATAATAAGGGTCATGGGCTTTAGAGAAGATACCAGTCAAAGCCGAGGAGCTACTTCAGAATCAATTAATTCTTTGCCGACGTATAAATTTAAGATAAAGAAGAATAAAAACAATATGAAAGAAAGTAGTTCTGGAGTGGTTGAAGGTGGAATCATAGCAGCTGGAACAGAGAAGGAGCGTGTGATATCTGGAGAAGATGCGGTAACTATTATTCTTACCTTTTTGCATCAAATATGTTTTCCCTACATATGCTGTCAACATTTACTTGTGGTTTTTGCTGCAAGTCTTCAACATCAACTATTTCTATGTAATACAAGTTACCCATACATTGATCTAACCGAAAGAACATTGGTGTCATTTTGCGGTGTGTATGATCTCATATTTTGATGTGCATTTATAATGTGTTGTTAGATAGGCATTTTATGTGTTTCAACACTTCACCTTAGGTATAAAAAATTCACTTCACCTTATTGTGTTAGGTTTTCAAAAATTGTTTTGAAATGTAAATGTGTAATCCTCATTTATACTAGTTCCAAGTATTGGTACCTAAACAACTGCCCCAAAGAAGGATCTTAGGTTGCATGTTTCACCTATCATACAGTTACTTGAATGATTATAATTGGTCCGTAATTGACCCACACATATAAGGTTTGGTGGTTATAAGTGGGGAAAAAAAAGCACAAAATAGCTTGCTACCTATAAATAGTTATACTCCCTCCATCCCACTTTATTAATTTTATTCCCCAACACACCACGTTTTGTAGATTGCAAGGTGCCACATGTAAAATAAGTCTTTTGTCCCCATCTTGTCTTCGTATACATTCTTATTAGTTTGGAATGGTTTTTGGAAACATATGTCATATAAGCAATGTCATGAAAATTGAAATGTAGAAAATTAAATACAGGATCTTTGAAAATTGAACAAAAAACCTTTTTGAAACAGGACTCTTCAACTAAAAGGAAAATTGGTTCTTTCTTGGTATGAAGTGTGTGATTTGTTGTTGGCTGGTTATGGTCACTTGATATGCTTCTTGAAGATCGCATTAGTTGAAATACTACTTGATGTGTAAGCAAATCTTGCCAACCAATGACCAGTTGGCTTTGCCAATCGGTACTCAGTACTATATGCTCACAGCTACCATTAGGTCAACTCACATTTTACAGATTATGTTTGTCTGAAAGGTATAATTTAGTGTTTACCCCATAGTTACTTAGCATTTTGGTGCCTGACTCCTTTCATGGCTTGGAAACTTGTAACCTTAGTTAAATTGTTCCAACTGTGGATATTTTTGCTCTGTGCTCAAGTTTATTTGTAGTTTGTAAGTGACTAGGTTAACTATTGTAATGTTCAATTGCTGTGTTGGCTTCCAAATGACTTTTGGTTTTGTAAACAGGTCTGTTGTATTTGCTTGGCGAAGTATGCGAATAATGATGAGCTTAAAGAGTTGCCATGTTCACATTTCTTTCACAAAGACTGTGTGGACAAGTGGCTGAAGATCAATGCTGCATGTCCACTTTGTAAGGCCGAGGTTGGTGATACGATTTTACGGCTGTGAGTCTTTGACAGAAGGGTTCTATCAGAGATGTGCTTCGTAAGTCTCTGAATTTGACAAATGACTCTGTAGATGGTAGCCATCTTGAATTGTTGCCCAAGGGGCTCTTAGTTTTTTTTCCCATCTTATATTAGTCAGCTGGGCAGCAAAGTTTCTTTTTGAAAATTTATAATAGGCAGCATGGTATAGCTGCATAGTCGGTGTGTTTCTCTGAGTAGGTGCAAATTAGTGGTACATCTGTGACTCTGTTAGCGTGTAGCTTGGGCAATGGAAACCATGAGTACCATTTCCTGCATGTCTGTTTGCTCAGCTAAAAAGGGAAGAAGAACCACCGTTCTTATTAGCTATAAACAGAGTAGCAGGCATATTTTTTTCTGTATTAACACCAAGTTGGCAACTAATGCACGCTCACTAGAACTCATGACGGTAATACATCATTGATAGCAAGGATTAGATATCCAGTACTACCGTTAATCAGTAAATCTTGTCTAAAGTACAAACCTGCTTTAGTAGTGAGCTGGTTAGCATGCCGGGTGAGTTTCAACCCGTTGATGACAGGAGCAAAAGTGAATTTGTGTATGCCTCAGTAATTCTTCTCTGCATAATGCAAGGCATCACTAGCTCAGTTGATGGGGTGCAATGCTATATCCTCTCTTGGCATGCCCAGCTTAGCCAACTGCCTCTTTAACTCTTCATGGTCTGTTTTGCACAGTGGAGTCCCAGCCATAATAAGTTTCGGATTGGTACTCGAATCTAGCCAAAATAAATGCCTCAACGCAGCCAATATTCTGTCAGTTTTGGTACCTGGTTCATGTTTCTTGGAGGTGTATATTTACTATGACCTTTTTTTTTCCTTATTCAGACAGCATCATGCACACACAAGGACTTTCCAACAAAGGAAAAAGAATCCCCATGGGTTTCCTGTGTTATCATATCCATATCCATATCCATATCCATATCACGCAAATATTGCTATCAATGATTCTATTGGGTTTATATACATAGAGAAATCAATTTTTAGAAAAAACTAAACTCTAATATTTCCATCCGCGTATATATTAGTCGATTAGTTGATATTGAATTAACAAGTAGATTTAGAGACAAAAATCTTCCTCTTTAATAATTTTTTTAGTTAATACTTGGAGTAGTGTATCAACCAAGAGTTCGTCTCTTAAAAGACGGTCTTTCCATAAGTCATAGAAATGTCAAGGTTTAAAGTGCAAATTAGAAGAAATAAAGATAAAAAATTTGGGTTGCATGAATTGAGTTTATAAATTTTATAACTTCTACACCTTGCATAAGAAATTTTTAATATTGCAACTAAGAGATTTTACCTTTTATTATTTTAATTAAACCCCATCTTTCCATAGGTTTATGGAAAGACAGTATTTCCCAAGATTTTGCCATCAACCAATGTTTTCTATATTAATAATATTTATTGTTACTCTTGATTTAGACCACCTAACAGTTAGATGGATCATTTTTATAATTAGGGTTAAATATTTTTCTAACTCTGACTTTAGGATGAAAGTGTCAACATAACCCTGTAAAACTAGAAAGTGTCAATATAATCCTAACTTTACATTGATTTGTGCTGATATAACCTTCTAGCCAGTTTCAGGCTTTGACCAAAAAATTTGAAGTGAAATGACTAATTTTCCCTTGGACTTTTTCAACTAAAATTGTTTCCCACTTTACACCTCCACCAGCGCCGCTAGAAACCGTCACCCCCTCCACCACTACCCATCACCACCACCCCT
The DNA here is from genome assembly GCA_032355705.1 of Rubia peregrina. Lineage (NCBI taxonomy): Eukaryota > Viridiplantae > Streptophyta > Magnoliopsida > Gentianales > Rubiaceae > Rubia > Rubia peregrina. The sequence continues at coordinate 5,212,729 of JAULKK010000009.1, forward strand.
TCCACCAACCACCGCCACCCCTCCACCACCTCCACCTGTAACCGTCACCCCCACCACCACTACCCCATCACCACCACCCCACCAGCCACCCCTACCACCAACCACCGCCACCCTTTCCACCACCACCCCATCCCACCATTGTAGCACTGCGCGCAGCTGCAACGAAGGCCAGCTTAAGCAGCGACAAAGTTCCAACCCCATTCCACAGCATCGCCGACGGAGTGTTTGGTGTAGCACCATTCGCCGAGCGAATTGGAGCTCTGTGTCCTGTCCACAGCATCGCCGACGGAGCGTTTGACGTAGCACCATTCACCGAGCGAATTGGAGCTCTGTGTCCTATCCACAGCATCGGCGAAGGGAACCTGCGAGGAGCAGCGACGACACACCCGTCTCAAGCCACCAGACCAGACCAAAGTGCCCACTTACATCACCGGAGATTTGACGAAGCAAACCGCAACACTCACGTCGTCGGGGTTAACCTTTGCACCACCTCCTCTACGATCCACCGTCGAGCTCCGACAAATCTAGCGCCTGACTTCGACGTTTGAAGGCTGCTCGAGGTCTGACAAGTCCAGTGCCGCCGTGAATCGCCCGGAGCCGAGTTGCATCAAATCCCTTTCACCAGATGTCCAATGCCAATCCGAAGAAGTCTCAGCTCAAGCCATGTTTAAATTGCCCTATTTGAACGCCGACGGGAAGAATTAGGCGGCCGGAGGGAAGAAGAAAATGGGGAAGAAGAATAATTGAAGAAGGGGAAGAAGAAAATGGTCATTTGAGTATTTTTCATTTTATTCCTTTTTCCTTTTTTTTAAACTTCAGGGGGGAAATGGTCATTTCTATGATTTCCGGCCAAAAAGTTTTTTGATCATCAAAGTCAACGCATCCCAGGGTTATATTGGCACATACTTCATTAAGTTAGGTTTGTTTTGACACTTTCTGGTTTTACAGGGTTATATTGGTACTTTCTACCTAAAGTCATGGTTATTTTGGCACTTTACTCTTATAATTAATATAATTAATAGGGTGATTTGATGTTTGTTTTTATTTATTGTAAAAAGCTTTCCATATTTATTTTTTTTAGATGAAACCACCAGGTGGTGGGGGGAAATTTATTAGGCCTCCCAAACCCTAATAAAATGATTTCCTCAGAGGGAAGCAATTTGAGAGATTACAGAATAAGTTAAAAACCTAAACTGTATCTAAGCGCGGCAACACGCTATAGCTAATCCTAAAAAAGGCGATGGAATACATCTGATGATCCTAATGTCTAATGCCCAAGAGCATCTAATTATCCAGCAGGTAAAACATCTATAACTTGCATCAACCAGAACAGTAAAGCCCTAGCCAATCAAAGTCCACCAGTCTAAATCCGTTCACAGAAACGCCGGGAGTAAGTCGTCAAAACTACCCCGACTTGGATTTCTCCTGCTCTGTTACCAGAATAGAGACTAGAAGCCCAAAGGGTTTTCCATCTGGCCAGCTAATCCAGTTACAGAGGAAAACAAACAGCTAGGCATAGAATACTCGATAAATTAGTCCAGATAATTAAGCAAAAGAGACCCATTAAAACCCCTATTCCATCTGACATGAAATAAAAAAAAGAATAGAACCAGAAAAAACCAAATCTTCCCAGATCCATTTCTGACGGTGGTCGTGGACGGCGATCGACCTGCGACGGCGGTGGCGCGTGTCCTGGACGCGCCGGCGAAGTTTGCGTCAGGAAGGCGGCGCGTGTAGCAGGCGAAGCGCAGTTGCGCGTTGAGACGCCGGTAGTTCACGTCGCGACGGACTTGGCGGCGCGTGGGCCACATATTTGAACATATTTGAAAAAGCTTTCCATACTTATGACAACATTTAAATTATATTTTGAAATATAAATAAATATAATCAAAACAAAGTTTGTCATGTTTGATATACTCTCTCTGTCCCAGACTAAACTGCACATTTATGATTTGGCAGTCAACACTGTCAAACTTTGACCACATATTTGAATATATATATATATAATAATACTATTATATGTGATATTGTTGAATTCGTTGTAGTAAGTAGTTCTAAATATTAATTTTTTATTTGTCGTTATTTTACGTAGTAAAACATATTAACGGTCAAACATGCTTGTTAAAGACCGTGAAAAATATTTTGTGAAAGTTGGTTTGGGACAGAGGGAGAATCACAAGTGATTCAACATTATGTGAATCAAACATAAGAGATCAAACAATGAAAATCCAAAACGGTTGCTGCAATGAATGAATATCAAATAGTCTGCCCTGATCATGACACAAATTCTTCTCAGCCAGGACTAACGCTTTTCTTTGATGCGGCAACATCAAATGAAGAAATATACTTAGGCTGGCACGTGCAGACACAAGATAACAATTGAGTATATGGAGAAAATAAACGTATAAAGAATAGATACTCAACACTATTTGCAGAGGCCATGGCATTAACGGATGTAGTAACAGGATGCATGCAAAAAAACTTGTTACTGCTATAAGGGATATGCGCAACAAGTAATCCATGTTATCCAGTCAACCGTGGAAAATATATCAGATTTCGGTATGCTTATTAATGATACTAGATTATTGTTACAAAAAATAAGAGACCCGGTAGTTAGATGGATCCCTGGAGGGAAAAACTCAATTGCGGACCAGTTGGCTCAATTTCAAAAGACCAATCCCTTGGATAGGTCTTCATGGGGTTCTACTCCACATTTTGTAAACATTATTGAAAATTAATGAATCAACTACCTTTTCAAAAAAAAATTATCGTGTTTGATCTAACCGTTAAGCGGAGTGACAGAAGACACTCTTAAATAATTAAAGTAAATTTATTGTATGAGATTGTTACACTTCATCCGTCCTATCCGAATTGACAGAATTTAATTTTTGAAGTCAAGAGTATCAATGTTTAACTACTAATATCTTCATGAGAAAGGTGCTTACATAACCCTATAAAAATCACAAAAGTGCTAATATAACCTTTTGGTAATTGAAAGTGCCAATATAACCCTAGAAAATAAGTGAAAGTGCAAAAATACCCATTCTGACAAATTTAGGCTGAAATTCAGTGAAAAGTCATTTTTACCCCTCTAAAACAAAAACCCATAAAAATATGGAATGGAATTATTGTCCTTAGCGTCATTAATAACCCAAATTTGCACCATTCGTTGCCTTCCTTCGATTCACTGCCGCTCTTTGATTCCGGCAACATGGTGATAGGGTTTGCTGATGAGGTTTGAGGTCAATTTGGGGTTTGAGACGAACATTGGATCTAACGACGCTTAATCCGGGTGTTGGGATGGGGCGGTTCAGAGCTAGTGTGCTGTAGTGTTCGGTGGTGGCGGGAGCGGGGGGTGAGGCTTGGGGTGAAAGGGTGGGCCTCAAGGAGAGTGGGTGTGGTATGGGGTCGGGTGTTGTGGTGGTGGGTGTGGTGTGGGGGTGGCGGCCTGGTGAGGGAGAGAGTGGAGACGGTGGTCCGGCGGTGGCCTGACAAGGGAGAGGGTGGTGAAGGCGACGGTAAGGGACAAAGCGAAGATTTGTTTTTGTGGGGCCCAAAGATTTAAGGGTAAAATTGTTCACTCAAATTCATCATTTGGTCCAAAGGACATTTTTGTCATTTCAAGTGGACTCAACGATCGGAAACTCAAGGTCAAGCCGGATTGTCCCCGGAGGGTTATATTGCACTTTTATTAAATAGTTAGGGTTGTTTGTTTACTTTCAATTATTTGAGGGTTTTATTGGTACTTTCACAATGATATAGGGTTATAAAAATATATGTATTGCCCTATCTTTATTTATGTTTGTAAAAAAAATTAAAAATATATGTTACGAAGAATTTCACAACATATTACATAATAATAATCTTATATATTAATAGAATAAAAATATTGAAGTAATCTCAATTTAACTTAAAAAGTCCAACGATATCATTTTTGTTGGAACAAATATAGTAATAATTACAAAAAAAAAATTAGTTGATTTTTATGGCTGCAAACAACTCGACTTCGACTCAAGCTTGAAAAGAAATATTGACAAGCATGAATTAGGGGTGAAAACATGAACTCGTAACCCACGAGTCAAACGGGCTATATATTTTAAATCTATACGAATTTGTATGAAATGGGTAATAAGTAAAATTGGTAATGGTGAAT
>JAULKK010000009.1:5334142-5346467 GCA_032355705.1 Rubia peregrina
GTCATAAAGTTTATAACCCGATTCATACAACCCGAAAATTTTATCTTAATTTGTTCTAATTTACGCTTTAAACCTTGATCTTTCCATAACTTATGGAAAGACCGTCTTTCAAGAGACGCAATCTAAAAATAATTAATTACGTCAATCTTTGCAGCTTTATTCATCAATTTATTTCAAAATGTGGAAACAACATTCGAGTAGGTTAGAGATTGTCCTTGATAAAATTTTATATTATATTACAACTAGCTATAAATCTTCCCCAAATCTTTTAGGGTGATTCTATCAGAGTACTCATCTCACGTAGGCGTTTTATTTTTAACAAACTCTCTTTAGTTCTTTGATTTCAAAATAGTTTGTTTTGCAATGTTTTCATATTCGGATGGCGATCCATTCCAATCGCAAGAGAGCGGTTTAATGTCGGAGGAAGAACTGATAGCTGAACAAGTTGATTCAAGGTAAGTTCGTTCAAATTAAAAGTTGTATCACTCATTTGTTACCGAGAGTTTCAAGAGTGGTGGTTTTTTATGAGAAAAATATTTGATCGATTATAGCGTTTGGGGTTCAATGTGGATATTTTATTTTAGGTTCTGTAACATTTAGATGAATGTCAATTGATCTGTCATCATATGAGATGATTGAGGCTCTAACTTTTTGGCAATGAACAAAATTGATAACCTAAGTATTCCTTTAGTAAAAAAAAACTTATGACTTGAGTTTCTTTTTGTCACGAGATGTATTGTTTAAAATTTAATAAATTTATTCCTGCTTAGCTTTGAGTAAATGCAATTATCTAGTCTTAAAATGTTAAGATTGTTCTAAATGGATTCTAATTTCTGATGTCATCAAAGTTTATAGATTCAAAAATATATATCTTCCTCCACATTTAAACTAAAGTAACGACACTCAAAACTTAATTTTTTGTGGATAATGATGGACACTGGTGGAGCAGTTGTGGTGGAATGACTTCATCTGATGGTTATTACAAATTAGTTCTTCACTAGGCCAACACCACAATCGCTCTTCACCACTGCCACGGGTGCCGGACGAGGTCATGCCTCCATTACTGCTACCACCATTGTTATTATTGTTCATCATTAATCACAGACCACATTGTTTATTTGGTTTAAAATAGTGAAATATATTTTAATAAAAAGTTGAGATGTTTAATACTGACAATAAAGAATAATCTTTACATTATAATATGCGAGAAGCTCGCATTTACATGAAAATGTATTAAAATCCACATAACTATATTATAATAATTATTTAATAATTCATAGTTGATTCTTCTCTCAAATTCAATCTCACCTATACTTCAGTGTTATCCTATTAGAAAGAATGGCAAACTACCGTGACTAAATTTATCATTTTCCACATACAACTCAAATCCTAAGTGTGTTAGTTTAATCTACAACTATTTTAAAAAATATTTTAAAATAAATTAATGTTAATAGTATTCACAATAAAGCTTGAATAATATCAGCATTACAACATGCATTCCATAGTTAATACATGCTTGAGAAAACACAAGTTAATATGTTCGGTTAATTTTATGTTTAACTTGCATCTTTAATACCACGGAACCTCGCTTCTCATATAAATATGTAACCATACACCCATGGGTGTACCCCAGCGGTTGGGACGTTAGTTAGTTTGGTCCAATGATCACAGGTTCGATACTCGGCATCGGCAGTGTGAGGATGTCCATGTGTAGCAAGTGTACGCCCACGGCTGTACATGAGTAGCGTGGGTCCCTTGTGCGCACCGAGTCCAGTAACCGCCAACGGGTCCTGACGCTGGGCTACCGTGAATTTACCTCCTCCACCAGGGTCTGGGGTGTCGGACAGGTGGGGGTGCTGCAGGCGAGCGATATCGCTTTTTGATCCAATGAAAAGATGGTCTTTCCAAAACTCTCATTTTCGAATTGATAAAAATAGAAAAAATAGATAGTAGGGACGGGATTAAACAATAAATGAAATAAATATAAGGCTATGGTGCTAGTTTGCATCCATATGTTGATGTCTGCATAAGTTAAAGAACTTTATACAATCCAGCCAAACAGAAACAGTAAAATATGTTGGGGAAATATACATGCAATTGTATGACATCCTATAGTTAAGGGCAAGAGAGAAATATGGATTCTATTAATTCACATAAACAGTCTCACTATAGCACAAATATGGATTATATGTCCAACCTTGCCGTAGTCATGTTGTTTCTGGTGGCTTCCGGTGGGTACTTGAGCTCCTGCTTTGGTGCATCGCCCTTGCAAGTTGGGTTCTACAAAGGAAAATGCGGCAGTTTTGACGTGGAAGGCATCGTTAGGGAAGTTGTCAAGGCCCGGTTTTTAAAAGATCGCACCATTCCGGCAGCTCTGCTTCGCTTGCAGTTCCATTATTGCTTTGTGGCTGTGAGAGAACCCTATATTCCTCTGCTTAACAATCTATACGAGTTGCATATATTAAAATGTATTTTGATGAATTAAATACTAATGTGTTTTTTTATCAAATGTACAGGGTTGTGATGCAACACTTTGGCTGGAGGGGGACCAGAGTGAGAAAAAAGAGGGAGCGAATTTGAGTGTGAGTTCCAGATCAGATCCAGATTCCATGGGTTTTTCAGATTCCATGGGTTTTTCAAAAGACTACATTTGGTGTTTTACTAGCTAGGTGTGTGTGTGTGTTAACTTCGCCAACTGATTACCCGCTGTGATTTTTAAAATAGATAGATCAATGAATTTCCTTAATCTCACCATTTTCGTATAAGAATCCACGCAAAAAAAAACAAAAATTCTTGTTCGAAAAAATACAAGTTCATCACTAGTGGAAACATGAGTCATTAAACGTGGTTCTGCAGTACTATAGAAGGCACTTTCTAAGTGTCTTTTCAGACTCCTCCTTTAATCGGGATCTGAATTCGAAAGTTGTTCCGGAGATTTATTTTTCAAAAAAAAAACACACAGTGGAAACCAATCTCCGGAAACCTTCAAGTGAAACAAAGAAGCTAGCTAGCAATAAAAAAAATCAAATCCAGGTTCAAAACGTCAAGCCTCAAATCAGAATCTCAAACACCAAACATCAAATTGAAAAATCAAATCTGAAACTCAAATTGAAAATTTTAAACATCTGATTTTCTTTAGAAATGTGCATTTTTAACCCTATGCTTTGGTTGAAATTGTAGAAATGACATTGTAAAATCTAAAAGTGCAAAAATAACCATGGATTCTGTTGACCGAAATGTCAAAGGAAAAATGGGTCGAAAATGAGTGAAATGAACATTATACCCCTGAGCTAAAAATTAAAAATAATAAATAATGGAAAAGACGCTAATAGCCTGAAATCCCTCCCTCATCCCTTACTTTACAGCCTAAACCCGCCATCACATCTCATCTTGCCGACAAACACTACCACATCTCCTCTCCTCCCACTTGAACCCGCCATCTCATCTCGTTTCGCCACCGTAGCCCACCACATCTCACCTCGCCGCTTAATCATTTTGTTCGTTCTTAAATTGAAGAATATCTTTTGTTGCTCAGTGGGGACTTGGGTTGACGGGGAATCAATTTTTATTACATGGTTTCACTGCAGCTGAGTCTAACCTAGAGGTGAGAAACTAAGCGGTGGCGACGGTGTAGATTTCAATCGGTTGATGGAAATAGGTGTTGCCAACTTATTGGTAGGTGTTTGTTTGTTGAAATAGTTGATTAAAGTGGCGATGTGGTGCAGTGGTGACTCTGTGGCAACAGACAGTGGCTAGGGTTTGGGGGAAGTAACCCTTCGTCGTCTTTATGGTGATGATGCGTTGATTCCTTTTTGTGTTTAATCTGAACTTTTTTGGATTAATCTGTGTTTATATTTTTTTGTGTTTAATCTGAAACTTTGGCCGAAATTGGATTTCAATAAACCATCTTGTTGATGTTTTTGAATTTCATGGCGGCGGCGGGCGGCGGTCAACGGTTTCTCGGCGACGGGGCGACGATGGGTTTTAGGGAGGTGGTGGTTCTGGGCAACGGGCTTTATGCGGGGAAGTGGTGGGTATATGGGAATCTAGGGTTACAGGAGGGAGCTGGATTTGGTCTACCGACTGCGGCGGTGGTGGCAGTGGCGGTTGGTGGCTGTGTTTGGAGAATAGTAGCGGGGGTATAATAGTCATTTCAATTACAGTTTTAATTGCAGGGGTATTTCTATCTTTTCATTATTAGTCAATGCCAGAATTATATCGGTCAATACTATAAATTGGCCACAAGGTTAAAATTGAACATTTTGACGATCTTATAGGGTTACTTCTGCAGTTTCAGATTGTAAAAGGTCGTTCATGCATTTTCACAATCTCATAGGGTTAGTTTTGCACTTTTCCCATTTTAAAACTAAATTTCATGGGATTTATATTAGACGACCTTTGCCTTTATAACTGAGAGAAGTTTTACATGAAAACATGCCTCTACATTGAGGTGAAAGTTTTTTAGGCCGAATCAGCTTCCAAAAGAGAATTTATGTGTTTCCTTCTGAATTTCTCCACCTCCATGGTGTTGAAGAGACTAAGACCAAGCATAAATTCATCTAGCTCATAGTGTAGAAAACAAAATCGTATCTAATGATTTACAATTCTAAGCGTTGGCAACAAGATCAGCTCACAAAATATTTCTCAGTTCTTGTTGCGTTTTTTCTTCCGTGTATTGCTTTGGCTCTTCCATTGCAATCGCCTCTCTGGCTAATTAGTCTGCAGCTGTGTTTACTTCTCTGTAGACATGTCGAATTTCAAAGTTGTGTGAATCTACTTCTGAATGCTTCGGAGGTCGTTCAACATTTTCCATGGTCTCTGTGTTTTTCCTCTGATCAAGTTTAAAAAGAGCATAGAGTCCGTCTCGAATGTTTTTCTTCCCATTTTGATTTGAATACCTTTTTCTTGACATGTAAGTGTGCTCAAAATTTTAGCATGGAGGGTGTAAAGTCATGAATTTTTAGTTGGCAATTTGTGAACTTATGATGGAAAAATTACTATGTTGGAACATGGGCTGAAAGGAAAGCTGTCCGGCAGAAATTAGAAAATGGAATATTGCAGTAGAATTTATTTATGGTAAATGGAGATTATGCGATATTTTATTTCAGAATTAGAAACATAATGGAATTATGGTAAATCCCTACTTTTATGGAAATGGAATTGCAGGTATATTATGGGATATATGAGATAAGTAAATTCCCTTTATTTATGTGATTTGGATATGCTTCAAGAAGCAGATTTGGAATAAGAATATTATGGAGATAATCATGGAGATTCTAATCTGCGTATGAGCTATAAATAGGGACATTATATGGCTGCAAAATACATGAATTTTATTGACAAAGAAATCTGCATTCAGATTTCGAGATTCTGCCGAGAAGGAGTTTTTGCCAGAGCCAGATTCTGACCATGTTCCAACACACTCAACCTGTTGTCTAAAGTTCAGAACGTATACCTTAATTCCTCGGGAGGAGGAGATCCAGCGTCAATGAGTTTCGAGGTCAGAGGGAGTCTGATCAAGGCGGGTCGGTAGCAAGGGGGAGCTTGCAAAATCCACACTTTAGAATTAGAAAAGATAAGTATAGTTGTATGGTGTACTTTGTACTACATCTTTCTGATTAGTGAATTTATTCTGAACTGGGCCAGGCCCCGCAGACGTAGGTTGATTTCACCGAACTGCGTAACCAGGTCGTGTGTCTTGCGTGCATTATTTATTTTACATACTTGGTTAGGTTAGGCTAAATTGGAACATAGGTTTGCTAGTTAAGCCATAACGGTAAAACCAGTTTTTCAACCCTCAACAACATGTTAACTGCAATTATCGAAACCCAAAATAAAACTTAAAAATTAACAAACGCATACACCTAAAAACAAAGTGTTATTTTATAAGGGATTGTTTGTTGGTACTTCAAAAACCTGTTGAGTTTCTTGAAAAGGACCGGAGCACAGCTCGGAATGAAGAATAGAGCTCTGTTAGCTGTAAATTGTTGTGTTGTAAGCTTCATTTTTTTTTATAGAGTGCGATGTTATAAAACAAAATTATTGCTATTGCTGTTGCTGTTAAAATACTATAGAGTGGATATTAATATGATTCCGAGGATTGCATTTTTCCTGCTTATAATTACAGGTAACTTCTTTTGAAGTGTCATACATGCTAAACGACTCACAGTAATTACTAATCAAGTTTTTGCTGTTTAAAGCCTAGTAAAGCTCATAAGACAATTCCTTTTTCATGTTTGAATTTTCCTTTAATTAAATGAAGTTCTCGCTTCTGAATTGGGATTCAACTAGACTGGGGAAGTAGTTTTTAATTTGGAAACTTGCTTTGATGATGATGCTAAGCAGGGAGTGTTCCTCGGAAATTTTTATGATTTCGCGAACTACCCATCAGAAGCAGCAGACTACTTAAAGAGGAATAAGAATCTTTCAGTTCTCACAAGTACCTCTCCTATTTAATTAATTCTTTTTGGTCTCAAGAGTATCCAATGAAACTCGGTCCATACCTACACTGATGCCATGTTATTTTTAACAGAACTAATTTAGACTAAACCTTGTACAATTTATTGCCACCACCAACAGAACTGAAACTGAACCAAGTCGCATTCAGTGCTTTTGGACTAGAAATGTGCCTTGATGATAGGGAGTAGCATGCCCTTGTTTTGCCTAGTCCAAAAGGCACCAGATGTGATCCGACGCCGGGAAGTTGCAACTCTGGCAAGTTGCCCCAAGGATGATGCCGCATGGAGATTTTACTAAACGAATATAGCCCCCACTTATCCTCTGGTCCGCCGGGTGTTGTAGGACTTGCAACTAGGGCACTTATGAGCCACAATATGAAATGGCACCTCATCACTTTTCCCGCAGTCATTGCACAAAATCCAAACCTGTAAAATAGTTAACCACAATTCTGTCTGCCCACTGAAAGCCGTTTATTACTCAAGTGTGCAAACTTTAGGTGATTCAGGTGTCCAAGCATCGGACATATTAAACCGTGCAAGGCAGAGAATATTGGAGGGCAAGAAATTACCTTCACGTTCTGTAAAGATTCCGGCATAGGGGTTGCTAAAATTTCCAGGTCAAATTTCTCCCACTCTTTTGACAGATCACAAACTGACTTGGAGCATAGAGGGCAAGTATACCTTACAAGAAGAAGATATAATGTAAGAAAGAAATGCGGGAAAAGGACACATTCTAAGGTCCATCAAATTTATCTCCTCTTACAAACTTACTGGTTGTGTTGCTGCATTTCCTCCAAGCATGTCTTGTGAATGGTGTCCCCACAAGGCATGACTATCACATCATTTCGCGACTCAAAGAGATACTAGAAAGTGAAAACAAGAAAGTTGCAGTAATTTACAGCTGGATATTGAAGTCTCACGAACAGAAAGAGCTAGAAGAACCAATCCATTTGTCACGATAACACAGATATACCACAGAAAGAGGTATTTTTTATAATTAGAAAAAATAGATGAGCCACAGGCCTCTTAAATACTTGACATAGATAACACACCTCAAAGCAAACAGGGCAGTCATGGTGCATGGCTCCTTCTACGCATGAATGGCTATCCCTTAAAACTGTTGAGTAACAACATCCTAAATAAAGCCAAAATATAGCAACATGGTCAATCTCAAGGGACGATACCAATTTCAATATAGAGCAACAGTACCAAATTCAACATAAAACCTTCAGATAGCGAAGGAGAGAGAAGAGAAAGGAACACTTACTGCATCTGTAACAGTGAAAGAAATTCTCTTGCCCACCAATCCTACAAATAGAGAAATGCGGACAAAAAAAATAAAGCCGGGAAGAAAAACTAAAGAAAGGATAAGCAACACTTTTATGTAAGAAGAGGAAACTTAGTGAAGGAAAATCGAGAAGTTCCACGGTAAATGGTGAATCGGTTTTTTCATGCTCACCCACATATGACATTTTTCAGCGACATACACAAGACTTTGAATCTACAAAGTTAATAATCATAGTATGGCCAATGAAGGAAACGTGAGAGTGTCTTCCATTTCTGCATTGATCTACTATCTAAGAGGTATAGGAGCAGCATTTACACTTAAAGCAACTTTATCTGAATCAAAGAAGGAAAACTGTAGTTCAGTTGATCCAAATTATACCTGCAGATACCACAACCACTGCAATGATACTGGCCTTTTGAAATCTGCAAAACAAGTAAAGATTTTATTAGCACCTCATTCATGATCTGAACAATCAAGGAAATTTTTTGAAGGAAAAGCATCACCCATAAATAGACATAAACATGGAAAAATAAAATAATTGATTACATGAAGATAGTTAACATTGATTTATCCAACTTACATCATCATCAAACAACTTGCAAATTCCACAAAAGTATCTCCCCATGCTTACTCCACAATTTACACATATTTGCTGAGCCTGGTATTAAGCAGAAACCGATGTAACTGAAAAAATGTATATATGTATATAGATATCTCTTGGCACCAGAAATGATGCATTCAATCACCAACCTCTTGTTCAGTTCCACAGAGAGAGCAGATAACCTGAAAATAAATAGGACAATTTTGCCATTACCCTAGTGAACTTGAAGCAAGGAATACATAAAACACTATCCAATGAAAATTCGAAGCAACTCTTGCCTTCATTACTTCATGACGGGGCACATCATGCCTCAGCTTCTGATGAACCTCAAGATTATTCTGCAAGACAGTAATTCCAATATCAGAAATAATCATTGCATTCAGTGTGCATTAAATAAATCAGAAGACTAACTTCAGATGAAACTTTGTTCCTCGACAATTTGACCATACAAAGGCTATAATACAAAGGCTAGACCCGTCTTTCTATGGCAACCTAAATAACCTAAACTGACTTCACTTCTAAATTTCAGAAAGTTATCACGCCATTACCAATATCATTCAAAGAAAGTCAGCAGTTACATATTAGTACAGAACATCTATGCATCTACTGAAACAAATTAGCGAATTTGCAGGTTCGTTCCCCATACCTTTGCCTCATTATGACAATGACGACAATCAAATACTTCATTACAGCAAGGGGCTCTAATCTGGCACCTTCGACGGTAGTGAGAGCACCTGTACATGATTAGGGAGTAAATTTCACTATAACAGGAAACAAAAAGAAAGAAAAAAATGTAAGTTGATAGTCCAAGACGTTATCCTACCCATGCTCCATGTACCCTTTATCCAGGGTCTCAGTAGCGCTAATCTTGCATTTAATGGGTAATTCATCTTTGGCTCTGTTGGGCTGTTGTGAGTTATCACAAGTCTCAACGGAATCAAAAGGCTCAATGCCAAAAACCCTAGGCTGATCAGCAGTTGCCTCCATCTTCATCAACTCACTGACGACACAAACAGCTATATATAACAGCTCGCTCTGAGCTCAAACACACCTGCATTCAGGAAGAAGTTTAGGGAAATTCCTAAGCCTAACACGGCATAAAGCTTCCATCCTACAGGCACACCGCCCAAGGCAATGCAGCTTTTTCTTGCACATTGCAGAAGACCAAGTGAAATCAGCTATAAATAATTCCATCTACGATCCAAGGTCTCCACTCAGCAAAACAAGAAGATCTACAAGAATCCAAAGTAATAACACTATCAGGCAGCAAGGATTTTGGAACTTCAAAGCTTTCAGCAGGTGATGATAACCAGTGCAAGATGACTTCATACCCGAAAAATCCCAAATCCATCTAAACAAGACGTCAACCAAATGGACATCCCTATCCATGTCAAAACAACTGAATTAAATATCAAATCCTTTCTACGAGTGAAAATACAGTAGGGATGGCTAAAAGATATTACAGAGAGTAGTTGTTGTCCAAAAGGACAAACCTACCACCACCATGATCCTTCACCATGTCTTCTTGAATAAGTAAGGGCTCGTTCTACAAGCCATGAAAGCCTTATCTTCACTAAAAGAGAAATTCCTATGGCTTTGAGAATTAGTTTTCTAAGCTACTTAAATAGCCACTTATGGATGTTTGAGAGCATAGGAATCTCATGCTATTTCAGCTTAATAGATCAATTGACCCAACTATCATATCTAAACAATCTTTGAATGGGATATTTCCAGCAAACTATCAATGAGGTTCAGCGTCCCAGTAGAGGCAAGGTGGAAACACGGATCGCCCCTTTGAAAGAAAGCTATCTTGGGGAATGTCCAAAAGAAGTCCCCAAACTCCACAGGGAATGAAGTCAAAGTAGAAGACACACCTTCATTTAATGGACAATAAATACCATAAGGAAGGAAAAACCACCTCAAGATTCATCAGCTAAAGTTTAGGTCTTTTCGAGGAAGCATCTGAAATAGAAATTGAAGAATTTAACAGAACAAGCTAAACATCCTAATGAAAAAATCTTGCTCCTAAGTGTTACAAACTCTCAAATTCATCCTTTACTTAAGTAAAGGTAAATTTTCTGTCCAGTGGCAATTCTTCCTGGAAAGTTAATTCTTATGTAACGTCACAAAACGTTATTCACTTGTATGCTCTGTGTATGACTTCTCTGCATAAAGATCTAGCCACAATTAAAGCACCGCTGAAAATGCATGCAAGCAATGAAATTATGTCCAAAAGGATAAGAAGCATTCAGACAAGAGCATTGGGGGAAGCAGAGGTAGTCCCAAGCTTGATCTACACCGAGTGTTCTTCTCTTACTAAGAAAGGCGAATCTTGAATGGAAATAACTTGAATAGCTACAACGGTGAGGGTTGAAACTGTAATAATTAACTGTCCCAAACACAAATACACCCCCAAACATGGCTTCAATCAAAGTCATGCCATTTATAACATTTCAAATAGTTCTCGTGATAACAATGACTATACCGCAAATATCACACAATTTTAGTGGCAAAGACAGAAAATGGCTATGAAATGCACAAAAATACACCAGAGTACAGTTGACAACACCACAATTCAAGATAAATGTGTGACGACATAAAGGTTAGACAGTCCAACAACCATGTAAAGCACAGCAAGATGTCATGGAGGTAAGACGAGCACATGATCACAACAATTCTCACAGGAAGAATTTATGCAACAACAAAAACGGCGCAAGGATAACAAGTAATTGAGATGATAGTACAAAGAAGGTACAACAGCGCACAAATCCACATCATAATCAAGCCAAGGTCATTCTTGCAGACTACCTCAAATAGTGATAGTGGAAAAAGTACAAGTGGTATCTGGGAGCGAAAAAGTTGGAACCGCAAACTAGAGAATTCGCTAGAAAGAAAGCCTATAAAATGAAATTATGTATTCAAAAATAATAATTTAAAAACAACCCTTGATTGGATACATGCACAATCAAGTGAGAATACGGAAGTCATAGAACAGAAGCCTTTCAAAGGACCTATGGTTAATCTGAAAGCCAAACCACAGTATCTTCATAGAACAAATTCATAGTGATAATCGAAATCGGAGAGTAGGGTTTTGGGAGAAGGAAGAAGTGTTCATCAATTGAGAAGAAGAAGAAGAGCATAAGAGTTATGTTACAAAAGAAGCTACATAGCATATAATACAATACAATGAAAAGACCACACTACCCTTATACATTATATGCTAACACATAGCAACAAGTATACAAAGATTCATTCAATTCCACATACATCATACCTATCAATATGTATAAAGAAATAGCTCCACAAAAACAGAAATTATATTACGAAACTAACTAACGAACTTTCGATCAGCGATCAGATCACCAACCCAGACGATCAGCAACTGCAACAGTTAGCTCTGATCACCGACTCCAACTCCAAGTCGAAACACACAAAAATATTAACAAATATGGTTAAATAGTGAGTATATCTGCGGCCTGCAAGAAGAAAGGAATTGCATCGGTTATATATTTAGAAGAAAGTAGGTTCTTCTTATATGCTGTGATGAAGAAGGGAATGAGGATTTTTTAATTCCAGAGACTTCTCATTTACTCCCTCCGTCCTGGTATGATTCTGGATGAGGGTACGGATACGGAATTCGATAAATTAAAAATTAGGAGGTACGGATACAGAATTCGATAAATTGAAAATTATGGGATACGGGTACGAAATAGATACGATTATAAATAAAAATAAAAATATATTAATAATTAATCATTTCTGAATAAAAAATAATAAAATTTTATATTGTAAACAATTTAAAATAAATTAAAACATCCAAATGTAGTTTAAACTTAATATTTATCATAATAATTAGCAAATAAACTAGATTATAATTCGATGCTTAAACAATAAGACTAAAATAAGCAAATACCAAATAAAATTCATCTTCCAAGTCAACGAAAAGCATAACAATAAACATGAAAAGTGAATGAAAAA
>JAULKK010000009.1:5357970-5369362 GCA_032355705.1 Rubia peregrina
TTTTTATAAAATTTAAATATTGTATTTTAAAAGTTAAAACAAGTAATAATGTGTATTTGAATGTGAAAATATAAAAACTTTATAATATAAAATAAATAAATTTTTAAATTTAGGATGTATTTAACAAATACATTAAAAGATTAAAAGATATGTGGACGGTCTTATGCAGAGGCCATTTGTAAGAGACCCACTCATTATTAATAAATTGTACGAACTGAAGCAATTTAAGAAATTTGATCCCCTGCTTAAGTGAAAGTGAAGTTGAGTTAGACAAGTGTATCATCTCATTCACGATAAAACAGACAAGTTTTGAATCACAAAGCTTACAGAAGACAAGAGCCAGGTTTTCTTTGATTCTTAAGCATAAATAGACTAATATGCCGCTCCTGCAAAAAGGCTACATTTCTTTCTGGCCCCAGAAACAGATGTGGGAAGAATTAAAAGCTGCTCCACTCCCATAATTCTCCTGGGTGCTTAGATAACTAGTGTAATCCTGTACATCAAACTGAGCAATATCCTACATAGTATTTCAGTTCAGCTACAAAATGGATAGAATCCTGCCTGCTGATGCAATGCTGCTCTGACAACAAATATGACGATGAAACCCGAAGCATCCACTGAATCAGCATCCGTGCTTGAAACACCTGTTCTGACCATAAGTTCCGAATCACATATACTGACCTAACCATTGTTTGCACATGTCAAGCACAGGAAGTGCATTAGCATGTAATGCCTGGTGCGCAACATATTGAACGTCAGCAACACTACCGCTCTTGGAGGCTATCTGGAAGGCACTCTTTAGCCGACCACACACCACACAAGCGAGCACTTTTCTATGGCTACTAGTTAACATGTCAATGAGGCGATCAGGACGCTCCTTGTGTCTGTTGGCATACACATTAATTGCAGCCCCCAACACTTGATCCCAGTCATCATCATCAATTGTACCCTTGATATTTCTAAAAAATTCTGTCAGCTGACCTCCCCTTTTCCTCTCTGCAAGGGAAGCAGCAACACCTGCATATATGTCCACCGCCGGAAGATTGAACGCATAAATGACTTGAAAGGCTAGATCAAAGTTTTTCTCAGCAAGAGCCTCAGCTATTTCACATCTTCTCTTAAATGTTTCAGGGTCATTTGGATTCCCAAAAAGAGAGTACTTCCATTGGGTTCCCTCTGCATTAAAGCATTTCACTACATCCACCTGAATTGCAACCCTGGCTGAAAATTTTACGAGCCCTTCTTCAGAAAGCTTCTCCGAGGCACTTTTTCCCCGAATGCCCTTGGTAACGACCTTAGTAGATTCAGTTGCTTTAGATCTCGCCGATAATCCTTCTTCAAAGTGCATCTTAGCATGCTCCAAGTGATTTGTAGCTTCCTCCTGAGAGGAGGAGTTCATAAACAACTGAATACAGCATAGACCAGCAGCCACGTGATCCTTCTTAATCACCTGGAACTTGTAAAGATAGTTGAAATGTTTATGAGTTTCACAATAGAGGCAGATGCGTGCTAGCGCTGCAGCAGTGTGCTGATTCACTGAAGCATCTTGTAATGCTGTTCCTGAAACTCTATCTGTAATCACTTCCCCCAGCACAGGCATGGCACCAAATCCAATGCAGAAGCCGCATAAATCATCAATAGTACCATAATCTGTTGCTAAAGGATCAAGTCTTTGCGGGGAGGAGGAAGAAGAAGAAGCAACCATTCCAAAGGAAGATGACTGGGATGGTGAAGGTACTGAATTCGGAGGAAAAAATAACAAACAGGCATCTTTAAAATGACCGTGCTTAAACATGAAACCAAGCAAATGCTGGCGGCCATACTGTAAGAAAAAGAAAAGGCAAGGTTAATGGCAGGCCATAAAAAGCAATGACCAGTACTCTTACAAAACTAAACTTAATGCTGAAATTTTAACCGCCAAAACACAGGAGAATTGCAACTCAGGCACACATACAAATATCATTTTGAAATTATATGCAAAGTCATCCGAGTTATACCAACCTTCCATCGAGTGTAAACATACGAAGTGTTTAAAAACAACTCCAAAAGTCTGTACATCTGAATTTTTATATCTTGGTGCATAATATATATGTATGTTTTTATATATTACATAGAGATACAGATATGAGAATGTTTGAGAATATATACGATATCATTTGAATTATACTTCCCACAATTATGTTGATTTCGGGGGTCAAAATCAATAAACTTTGACCATAAAATTCAATTGTTATAGCAATAATACTCCCTCTATTCCAGTTCCAGCTCAATTTGCACTAGTCACTATTCATTTAGTCAAAATTAGTCCATTTGAAAAGTAAAATTCAAGAAATATATAACATAATATATTATCATGTGGGATTTCTTAGAATCGTGTTAACATCTATTTTTATAATATCAACTTTTTATTATTTTTAAATATACGTAATTAAAGTAATTAATGGTCAAAAATAATTCTAGTCAATTTGAAAAAGGCAGTTCGTGCAAATAGAGCTGGGACGGAGGGACTAATATTATCATGTGGGGGTCTTGTTAGATAAATTGAATTGCATATTTTTTAAATATCAACTTTTTCATAATTTAGATGTAAACTTAAAAAATTAGTAATAGTCACATGCGCACTGGAGATTAGAGGAAGTATGCAAGATTATTGATATCCCGCAGACCTTTTCAATCTTTTAAAAGTACCCAACCAAGTCATCCTTTACTTGTTAGAATTTGAAAAAAGAAAACTGATGACCGGTGACTGCTAAGCAATTGGAGATGGGGAAACTAGATCAGATAGCTAGTCCACCAGCCAAAAAGAAAAGAATACTGAGTAGAAATTTAGACTAAAAGTAAATATTTCCCCGTGTGGAAAAAGGGAGGTGAGATACCAAACAGTGCCAACTCTTTACTTGAGTTTAAAATAGGGGGGAAAAAGAGGGGGGATGCTTATTCCTCCAAAGAAGAACAATGAATCAGAAGCATAAATTAGTGGATGAGTGCATCAAGAAGAAGAGGACTCAGAGCAAATACACAAAAAAGCAGGTGGTTTAGAAGCATATAGCGATTTCATCAAACTTACCTCCTGTAAGTAGTTGACGCATTCAAGATATCTAACACTATCTAGATTGCTTCGAGGGCCATCGTCAAGCTCCAATTTCACTGTTGAGTTATCATTTGCAGCTTCTTGTGATCGTCTGGATCTTTCTGAACGTGGAAATGTTGACGGCATGTACAGAACATTGAGATAGGAATCAGCAGAAAGAGAATCATCTAATATTGCTGGTGCACTTTTTGCCAAATGTTCATACCTAATAAAAATCATAGGTCGAAAACAGAAAACATTAGCTGATTAATCTGCTTCTCTGAAGCATGAAACAACTATCTGTAAGAGAACCAGGCAGTTTTTAAGCACCACGTAACACAACGATATGAAATCCAACAGCCATATAGCACAGATATACTTCCAATAATTGCACAAGCATTCTTCAAGCAGCCAGGGAAACCCCAAACTGAATATGTGAGAAAGTGATATGGTTCCAACTCCTACCGAGCATGCTCAACCACTACACTTAATGGGAGAATTACACATGCCCTTGTGCTGCCTAAACAATGCAACACACCCCAAAATGCTACCTATTGCATCAAGTACTCCAACACTAGGTGTGTTGCTTGTCAAACTTTTACTCCCAGCATTGTCCTTTACCCCAAAAGGCTACACTAGGTATGTTGTTTTTAAACTACTAATAGCCTCCTCTCCATTAAGAATCTCAGTCTTATACAGCCTAAAGCTCTACAAAACCAAGCACAGCATCCTATTTGTATAGTTTTCTGCAACAGGCTCCCCTGAATATGTATTTATCAGGGTCTAACCACCCTCCATCCTAAATCTATTGCATGCTCTCTAAAATCATCACGTGTATCAAATAGAAAAATAAAGGGAGAGAAACGTTAAAAAGATGCAGAACCAAACTTCATAACCTCACACAGACATGCCTAACCTACCAGACACAGGTAAATAAATGGATTGCTAATGTTGAGATATTAAAAATGGGATACAGAGTAAAATTATGTACATCTACCAAGAGACACATAAAAGTGATGGAGAATGAATTTCCCATGCAAGTCAGAGCAGCTAACATGGCTCTAGCAGTTTAAAAGAAGAAATTGTGGCAGCATCAGTAATCTTCAGAGACTCAGTATAGAAATAGATAAAACTAATGACTTCAAAAATGTGGTAGAAAATTTTAAAAATCTAACTTGGAGGTATACATCCAAAGATTATGAAACAAAATAAAGACCAGAATGGGTATGAAATGCAAGAACAGAAGCCATATACATGACATGTTCCTTTTCTATATTAGTTAACTCAACATCTCTCAGATCTTACATAGATCGAACAGATGAGACATCAACTGGTGGACCTCCTTCAATTGTATTGATTATGTCCAAAACCACATGAGCAGGATCACCCTTGTGGAGTTGAAGAGCTTGCCTGGATGTTAGCAATCAAACAATGAAATGATTGAGCAGCTTAACTAAAGATAGCAACATAAAACAAAATCATATTATGATCCTCAATCAACAGAGCAACGTAAATACAAATATCACATACTTGAATTTCACACGCGCTTGTGCATAATGTTCCATCCTGATAAGAGCATGACCCCAAGAACTCCAAACTGGAAAAGGATCAATCTGAAGACAATTGAGAGAGTAAGAATGAATTTCAGAGTAAACTCAAAAGGATCTGAATATGGGGAAAGTGATCCACCTTGCACTTTCTGCTAGTATAAACTGCCATACTGTATCGCTCCTCAGTAATTAATCGGTCTCTAAGATGAGAAGAAGACTCTCCATCAGCAATATCATCAAGTGAGGCAGCAATACCAGAACCCAGAAGGCTTTGAAGTAGTTCTGCCCGACCAAGCCACAGTTCAACTTGTGACAGTACTTCAGACAGCTCATCTGTAGCCTGACCACCCACACTTGAACTACCAGTATCAGAGGATGCATCATCTGCATCCTTAGCTCTTTCTGAGTTACTATTGAAGTCTGCTCCTCCTGAGAGCTTTCGAAGCTGAGCCTTAGCAAATAGTAGCCCCTGTAAGAAGTACAATCATAAAGTATTTCAAACGATTGTCACAAGTTACAATATAAAATAATGCTTATAGTATTTTAAGGAATTCACAATGATCAATCCACATTTGAATATGACTTTAATAGTTTTGTTTAGTTTACAATAGATATTTTAGGTAGCTAGAATTCCAATGAGATTAGCTTGGCCCTTAGCATCTGTAAATCAATGCTTAGCTCTTAACTGTACTCATGAAATAAGCATACAATACTTCTTCAACCACTTATGGTTTGAATGCTTAGCTCTCCACTGTACTGATAATAAGCATATTTCACTTCTTCAACTACTTATGGTTTGGGCTCCTAAAGCCACACCATATAAAACCTTTGCACAAGTTTGTCTAAAAGTTACACTACAACCAGAAAGCAATACTTCCCATTTCAGTGAGCTACAGCCTCTAGTTTGCTGCTAAAAAGACTGTAAATTAAAAGTTCATAGAAAGTAAATACCTGCACAAATGTTTCAGTGGCGTAATATGCCCGACCAATGATTTCCATAGATGCATTCTCAGGTAACTGCTGGGAGCTTAACACATTCCGCATCTGAGTAATGCACAAGCCAAAAGCACCTTTACCTGAGGCACTCTCATCCGAACACAATAATAGTAGAGCCTAGAAAGTTGAGCAACGCATAGAATTAAAACAAACAACAAAAAAAGAGAGAAAGAAACTAGAATAGACCACTGAATCAAAACATACACAAATATAATGTTCAAAGCTTCGTTGTGTGATATACATAGGTGTTTGTGTGTGTATATATATATAAACACACACACACATATATATATATATAGAGAGAGAGAGAGTAGTGAAGAAAATCACGTATAAATTAAGTCGTGGTTACTTCATTACAAGGCATAGTGACGGAGAATCATAGATGTTAAGTATACAGGAAGAAAGCCTCGCGACCATATATACGCTATTAGAGAGAGAGAGAGAGAGAGTTCATGATAACATAAACAAGTAGACACGGGGTATAAACACATCAGATAAACTGGTTTCAAGTAACATTTCGAGATGGGTAAAAGCTTTTCTATTTGGTCCAAAAGCAAAATATCACATGAAAAACACCAGAACAGAACAAGTATAGTAAATTGTGCCTGATCTCACATAAGTGAAAGGACCATTTTCTCGATGTTCAAATATCAACTTTCTTAATAAGAACTTAGCAAACATCAACCTTGTCCATAAGAACGGAAGTTCAGTATCATGTAAAGCATAAATGAGTATGGATTGTCTCAACGATAATTCACTTGGGCACTTGTGTCAAAAAACCTTTAAAGGACAAATTGCATTCAAGCTACAAACCTTAAAGAGGGTAATATCAGGTGCACTTTCATAACGATGAGTAGATCGAACAGCTTCATCCTTTATTGGATCACCGGTGAGCATCCACTCCTCAGCTATTGAGACAGAAGGAAGCCTTTCTTGCCCATCTGCAGAATAAAGCGATACACGCTCTTCTTGAATCCCAGCCATTGCCTCCCAAGCTACCCTTTCAGATTGTGATAATCCAGATATCTTCCTCTTCCTGTGAGTTTCTTTTGGAGCAGTCTTTTCCCCAGATTGACGTGGACTCCAAGAAAATGCTCTGCGAGCCTCTTTCTGAAAGTTACTCAAGCTGCTAGTAAAGGATGACCGAGTAGGAGTCACTGTCCTTGTTTTTTGTTTTGCTCTAGCACCTGAGACTGCAATCCGGGTTTCCCTAGGAGGAGAACTGATGCTAATGGCAATAGCCTTTGCAGCATATGCAAGGATTACACTGTTGTCTCTCAAAGAAGGAAATTCTTTAAGGATCTATAAGCAGACATAGACAAACATAATAAGTAAAAGCAAAAATTGGTAGAGCCAATAAGAAACACACTCCATTACTTCTTATTACCAGAGAAGCAGATTGCAGTTGTTTCCTCATCAGCAAAACTTCCAGGATTAAGTGAGGGTGCTCATGCAAGGATGAGCATCTTTGCTGCCATAGCAGTGGTAAGGCAGCCAAGACGCGAAGACCTAATGCCCATAAGTTAAGCTGGGAAACCTCTGCTTCAGATAAATTGCTATCCCTTCTTTTCAGGAAGAAGTGAACCTTTATTTAAAGCAATAAATACCAGTAATTACTTACATTGCAAAACAAGAAAAAGAACTGGGCTGGTTTAAGCCATAACTCTCTCACTCGTAATTATGCGGGGGTGGGTGGGAGTGGTATGGAAAACATGTTCCAAAATTAGAATTACCAGAAGCTGCTTTGATCTGAGGTCTGGCAATAGTTGCATGGCACTCATTGCAACTGGTAGAGCATCATCAGTGTCACGTAAAGAAGAAAGGAAACGAGATGCTTCTGCAGGGCCCCCACCATTCAAAGGATCAGCGGTGAGAAGTTTCACAAGCTGACGGCCCTGCAGTTCTCTACGCAGTTCAATAGAAAGGCACGCACTTTCTGCCACTTCTAAAGCAGGAGAAACAGCTCCTTTCTCGGCTAACCGAAGAGCCAGGCCTTCCGGATCTTCTTTGCACACTTTCTCAACCTAATATTCATCAAAAAATAGCAGCAGACTAATAAGACAAGAATAACAGATAAGCACTTGACCAATACTAGGATTTCAAAAATCAAATGGAATAAAGAAAAGAAAAGGAGATTTATAACCTGTTGCCAACTAGAATAGTGGTCATCTGCACAAAGTATACGATTGTACCTGAGAAGAGATGCTCTCATTTGAATAACCTGCAATAGAAAGTCATACAATGAAACAAGGAAAGTTGATACCAACATGCACAGCATGAGACTCAGGTGCTTAGATTAGTAAGTACAAGTAGATCCATCCAAAGCAAACAAAATTTACAGATTATACATCATTTGAGTCACCTCAGCTTTTACAGGATCATTGTCTAGCAAATGGCAGTTGCACATCGTGAGAACATCTAAAGCAGCGCCAAGCTCCCACTGGCGTAAATATCTGCCAAGAGGCAACAGAAGTCTGATGAAAGATAACTTTTTAGATGGATCAGATCCACTAAAGCTTACTTTTAAAAAAGTACATATTTATAGACTTGATGTTTTTAAAATTTAACGCTGAGAATCGCTTCACTATTTCCTGCTGTTCCTTCTCATTTTTCTTATATAGTAAGGTTATGGAGGTCAGAGACAAATTCCAGCAGGAAGAGAAAGGAGAAAAGCAATGTAATCCATTATCATTCTGAAATCCAATTATGTACCAAAGGGAAACAATTTAAGGCAACGAAGAATTCAGAATCAAGAGGAAATAGGAGACAGCTGCTGATATGTATGAGCGCCTTAATTTTGGAAGAACAAAATGCACTAGCTCCAACAGACATCTATAGTATAATAGCTTAAGGGTATCATATTTTCTTCTTCAGTTTTCAATCAAATGGATAGAAATGAGAGTCTGCTAAGCAGGCACGGCCTAGTTATGCCTTACACATGAAACAAATACAAATGAAAACCAGTAGAAGGCAGGCATATGTAGTGTTCACGTCAGTTGGATATGGGGAGAAAATTGGTCCAAGTGAGTTCCCAACTACAGCTGGTTCACAAGGACATCATACAAAGAGAAGAGACTGACATTCAATTCATTGCATCAAGTTCAAAAAAGCAACAGATATTAAAAATGGATAAACCAATCAAATATCTTGGAATTATGCAACAAAGAAGTGAAACCACAAGTTGCAAGTTTTGCATTTGAGGTTTAAATAAGAAGCTCAAACCTTGTCTTCATTTGTGACAATTAACAGAGTAACTTTGGCTCCAATGATTAAAAATAAATAATCAATACAGCATTTAGTTCTTGTTAGCATTTCAATTTGGATCTACGAACATATGGTGGTTAGCAATTTTCTGTAGAACTACATTCCTTCAAACTTTCCTAACAGGCTTTTCCTGGTCCAATCCAAGGTTAAGGAAATTGAAACTGGACCTTTGTACGACAGTTACAAGTTAGGAGTCCATTGTACAATACTACAATTGGGCCACCCATCGTGATATTCAGTGCATGATGATGTCATGATTGCTTTCAGTGGGGAAATCCAGGATAGGTTATATTCAACATAGAAGAACTACATGAAAGGTAAGCTGCCAAGAGTTCCTATTCCACTGTGGGTGCTTCCTCACAACAATAGACAAGCAAACTTAGTGCAGAATTTTCTTTGATAGAGAAATTTGTGCAACTCTATGTGCATGTAATAAATTATTGAACAATGTTGGAAAAGAAGCTACAACTAAACCAAAAGAAGCTCGAAGGAACAAACTTGTCCAATTCCGTGAGTGGTTGAAGATGAGAAATGTAAAAATGACCAAAAGCCTTGTATAACTTCAAGACTTCTCATAGCTCAAAAGCAAAGAAAAAAATTGGCAAATAAATAACATATTTTGAAGTAGAGCCAGATCCAAAAATAGATAGCACATAAACATTATTTATCTTTTTTTGATGTAATGTAAACTTTCATTTCACCAAAAACAGAAGTACAAGCTTAAAGTTTTACAGTCATAACTCACAAAAACAAACCAACTTCTAAGCTCTATTACAAAACGGATTTAAGAACCGAACCCAATTAACTTTGCACCTAGTGCCAAAGCTGATGCTCAAATGAAATTGCCTAAATGTCATTGCCGAGGATACTGTCTTATCATGAAAAAAAATCAGTTTTTTAAATTCGTTCAAATAGCATAAAATGATTTGTGGACTAAAAATCATTTCAATTTATTTTTTACTTTCAATTCTTGCCAAAAATGGAAGACACTAATAAAGGATCGCCAAATAAAGTAAGACACTTATGGGGGCGGAGGGAGTATATAAAGTATTGGTCCAGTCAACATGAATGGTAAGGGTTACTTGTTCTATTGCAATATGGCTCCATTTCCCAGAGATATGATATTAGCCACCTATTTCCAGGTTTTCCACAGCTTCATATTAAAAAGGCACAATATTGAGGTTAATCACATGCCTTAAGTCTAATGGCATACATCTATATTTTATTCTTATCTGAGAGTGATGTGAAAATCAGAAAGGTCACAGAGATATCCAAATCAAGGATTTTCATGTTTGTAAGTAACTCTTGTTGATACCCATGGAGAGAACTAGCATGTTAGAAAGTAAACTAAAAAATTCAACTTATTCAGGTAAGTGCTACCGTTGTGGTTTGAGTCTGGATAGGAAAGTCACTTAATAGGAAAATACAATCAACATTACCCAATCCCATTAGTTGGGATTTGGTAGGGGAAGAACCCACCTAGGACTAGATGTACAGTCTTACCTTGCATAATTAGTGCAAGAGGCTGCTTTCAAGGCTCGAACCTGTGACCTTCGTGTCACTGGCAACAATGTTTAACTATAGCTTTAATTTTATTTAGGTAAGGGCTACTTTTTGTGGTTTGAGTTCAGATAGGAAAGTCACTTTTAAGAAACACAGTATAGGAAATTTCCTTTGTGGAAAAAGTAAGTGGCAATCAACCGTAAGTATTTTTCCGCTCTCAATCATCCAGGAGTTCATTTTAAGTTTCAAGAGTTTTCAGAAGAATAAGACATACGAATTAAATAACAGGAAAAAGAAAGAAAGGTAGCAATCTGGTAAGATTAGAGGCTTAAAAAATTGAAGTACATACTTGAGGGCAAGTGTAGCTGCTAGATGTTTATCCTTCATCCTAAGGCAGTATTGCCAGCTGGTACTCCATATTCGGTGGCCCTGTGTTTGTTCTGGCAATGGGTTTGTTTGTTTACTAGTTTCAATTAGAAGCTGAAGCAATGTATCTGAGGCACCATTGCGCAAGAAGCGATCAGACAGAGCTAGAGCATCCATCAACTTCCCTTCATCCGTTAATCTATTTCAACAGCAGTGTAAGTTAGAGCATCCCGGATATATCACAATCTTATAGCTTCCACTGTGCCCATTGCTAAAATATAAAACTGGCCAGAAAATTCAGAAAATGCACCAACAAGGCAAAGATGCATATGAGAAGCCGGAAAATCAGGACACGAAGCAACAGTACACACCACCATAAGAAAATTTACACAGTCAAGGGTAGACAACACAAAAGTGTATCACATGGTCTCAACCAGCAAGGTGGAAGCAGAACCAATATAACGAAAACTGGCAAATTGGTATTTTTCCATGAGAAATATGTCTAATGCCTGAACAAGTTTGAAGAATAATGATTACATTCAGATCAGGAGGAGACAGACACATACCGCTCAACTGCTTTTTCATATGGTCCTTCATTTTCCCAATCAAACGAAAGGAAAAGAGTGGAATCATGTTCAGAAGT
>JAULKK010000009.1:5401468-5412678 GCA_032355705.1 Rubia peregrina
GATTTGAACAAAGAATGCAGATCAACAATAGGCTAGGACTAAGGATTTTTAGAGGAGTTCCAAAAATCAGTGATGTAATTTACGATGATTACCACATATTATTTTCAGAATTCAACACGGCTTCAGTGGATTAGATAGCTAAATCAACTTATCTCTTTGCAAGGTATTCTGTGAAGAGACTGAGTTTTGATAAATTCTCTATTATGTTTGGTTCTAACATACATCTGGGTCTAGAGCAAAGTACTATATTTACTTTGAATATACATGGAAATGGGCTAGGAGGTAAGTATATGGGTTTGGATATTAGTTTTGAAGCCTCCAAGACCATAATATTCCAAAATTTGGTGTTAAGGTTTCTTGAGAGATTCTCATCCTGGAAGACAAAACTTCTTTCATTACCAAGAAGAATTACATTGGCAAAATATGTACTCTCTTTTGCTGCAATCTATCCATTAGGAATTTTAAGAATTCCTAAAACTATAGTCAGAAAACTTGATGGTATCAGTGCTGAGTTTATTTGGGAGGTGAACCAAGTAAAATGAAGGTACACTAGAAGTCCTGGTTCAAAGTTTGTAACTCAAAAGAGTAAGGGGAATTAGGATTGCGATCAATGGAAGGTATGAACACTGTATTGTTGGGGAAACATGCATGGTTAATTGTCCAAGATAGTGACTCTCTTTTAGGAAAGGTGTATAACGATAAATATTTGAAAAATAAGGATTTTAAAAATGATTTACCAAGAAGTTCAGACTCTTAGAGATGGAAATCCATATTATGGGAAAGATCCATCATCAAAGATAATCTGGCTTGGCAAGTGGTTAATGGGAAACAAATAAAAGTTACAGATCGGTGGATTCTTAACAAAGAAAATCCACTCACAGATCAATCTGTAATTGGTATATATACAGATCTTAAGGTGGCTGATCTTAGCTTTGATTACAATCAATGGAGAATACCTTTGCTAAGATATCTTTTTACTCAAGAAATAATTCTTAACATATTAGCCATTCGTACCGAGAAGAACTCAGTATCAAGGGATAAACTTGTTTGGAGACCAAATAAGGATGGTTTATACACAATAAATAAGGCTTATCATCTGAGCATGAAGGAGATAAGACCAGTGCAGAATAAAGTATCAACGCAGGATACGAAGTTCTAAAAATCTCTATGGAATCAGAAATTCCACATAAGCTGGAAGTTTTTATCTGGAGAATGGTGAATCATGCATTACTAACTGCAAGGAATCTTGTAGTAAGAGGATTATTACTAGTAACTTCTGTACTAGATGGCTGATGCATGAAGAAGATGAGACACATATATTTACAGGTTGTGAAGACACCCAGAGGATTTAGAGAGTGTCTTCTTTAGGTTTTGATTTTAATACTTTTCCAATACAGGATGTGAAATCATGGTTTATTTCTTGGATGAAACAAGCTCCAGACAAATATGCAATTTTTGTTGTCTATTTGCATATTGTGGGAAATCTGGTAGCATAGGAATGGTAAAGCAATGAATGATCAATCTAAAGATGTATTTCAATGCTAGCTGGAAGCTAAAAATTAATAGTGGCAAGCCGGGGTCGTCTACGGGAAATAAGGTCTAATTAAAGCTTGCTTAGAACACGACACACACAAGCGTCACCAAGTGTGTACTAAAAATGGGGGCATTTTGTTTGGAAGTAAACTATCAACTAGCATGCAAATTAATTAACATAATAGAATAAGGATAATTCTAGGGAGACTTAAGGCATTTGTTTTACATGTTTAGTTATTCATGGATCCTCTATTTAAGTTCAAATCCTAGAGTATGTTCTATCATATTTCCTTGATCAGACGTTGTGGAGAGCTTGAATCATTGAAATCTACCACCTCCTCAACGGAAGTTCCCCCCCCCCCCTCAATTATCTCTCTGGTTTAGCTAGAGATGTCAAATACTCAGTACCACCCTTCTAACCCTTACCCCAAAGTTAGTCAACTCAGAAACCTGACGGGGAACTAACTACGAAGATAACATCACACCTTGGGACCTAACGTTAACACTCATTCTAGAAGAAGTTCCACCTTCTAGAACATTAATGTCTCACTCATGCTCTTTAAGGTATCTTACCATCTCAGTGACTACACACTCAAGATATGACCTTTGGAACTAATCTATGACCTCAATGTTATTCAATCAAATGATAATTTCAGCCTCAATCGTCCACAACTCACACCAATAATCATTGACTCATTCAATTTTGTAATCAATCGTAATCCACCCCACTAATAAGTAATTATGCTTAGTTGTCACTCCTAAACATTAACCGAGCATTGACTAATGACCAAAGCGACAAAAAGATTAAATCTTTTCGGGTTCATTCTTTAACCTAGTGCTAAACCATTGCATAATCTCAATTAGTTGTCATTCTAATCTTATTCATGCAATAATTATAAGAATGAAACATAAGCAACCATGATAATCAAGCATATAGATAGAAGGAACCTAAAATCTCTCAATATATTAGCTAAACAGGCTTAACAAATGTCCACAGGCTCTAATTTAGTCTAATCTAACAAAATCCATAACAAAATACACATTATCATTAAAAAGAGAAGAAAATAAAGAGCATTAAATGTTCAGACTAGGATTTTTTACCCATAATTTTTACCCTTTGTTCAATGGACAAAGGAAGACTTTTGTTGGTGGGAGGAGAGATTTTTTAAAGCAGAGGTAAAACCCTAGTTAACAGGGCCGCGCGTGGACCGTGCAAATTTTCATATTCTGCGACCTGGGTTGGTATCCTGCATTTGCATACTAAGTGGGTCCGCAAATCGGGAGTCTTTTTGACACATGTTCTGTGGATTGAGCGCCACAGACCGTGGCCGGAACTTTGTCTTCAGGTCTTGAGGCTCTTACGGTGATTGTGGATTGTGCAGTTTTGCACGGTGTGCGAGCTGGGACCTGTCTTCTGGTCTCGGCTACGAACTGATGATCGAGGGCCGTGCAGATCTGCATGGACTGCGACCGGCGTGTTTCTTCTTCCTTTGCTCATTTTCCTCTCCTCTTCAATCCTACTCAAGCTATCTTCTACCATTTAAGTTTTGGCCCTTGCGAATGACCTTCTTCCGATGATTTGATCTCCGCTAAGCATCCAAAACTTCAATTCTAGATCCAATCATAGAAAGAACTAACTAAACAATCAAGTGCTTGACAAAATAGAGGAATTAAAGTGTATAATGATTCTAACCCCCTACTTGATAAACCATTCAATTTCCTAACTAACAACCAACAAAACACTAAGATAATGAGTGACAATTGTGGTAAACTGGTAGCATAAACCAGTGTCATCAAATCATCCACACTTAGATTTTAGACCTTAACTTGTCCCCACGACAACTTTTATGAGCTCGTTCTCTCGCCTCCAAGAAGGCTAAAGCATGTTTGTATACCTCATCAACTGCATTGGTATGAAAGTCACGTTTAAACTATTTTGTAAGAAAGTTATCCCTAGCTATAGTCATCTTGAAAGGATTATTTTTTTTGCACTTAATTATGAGTGTGTTTGGCTTAGTTTACAAGTACTTGAAAACTAAGAAACTTTTGATGTTTGGTAAACTACTAAAAAATGTTTGTTTTAGAAACCGAAGGTATATTTGAAACAAAAACAGAAATTTGTTCCCCAACTTTTAAAATAAGCTATTTTTGCTTATAAACATAACTCTACCAAAAGAGACCTAATATGCAGTGATGCTAAGCCTGAAAATATGATGGCATATGAAAATGTTGATTCTGGCGAAGGAAATATATAACCATATACTGTGAGTGTGTATCAGCCCATGTATTGCATTGTTCTCTATTGAAACGGGCACCGGGGGAGGATATTAAGGATGGCATTCAGACTCAGATGAGAATGTTGAACATAGAATCAATAAATAGACACCTGACCATACTCTTGACCTCACTTGAATAAACAAGTTGTTCGTGTGTCTTACAAAACCTTTATCACAACTGCTATAATAGTACCACAACAGGAAGAGAGGGTGCAAGAAGATGAACAACTAGGGTGCGGCAACATCCGTGAGACCGTTGGCTATTGATGTAACGAGGTTATCAAAGTATGTCCGAGTAACTTTAGTTAGATCAACCACATGGGCGCGAAAGGTGTTAAACTTAGTGAGATGATGGGCATCTCTAGTGTGTTTGAAAACCTCATCAAGATCAAATCTTTCCAAATCAGCAGTTTCCTCATCACCTTTCAACTTAGCCTCTGCTTCTTTGATGTGTTGAGAGAGCTCATTCTCAAGCAAATCATGAAGTTTCTCCAAATTGGACTCTGCTTCCCCCTGCACATACTCGAAAAACTGCTTTTTCCCCGGCTCATCTTCCGGGAGGTAATAGCCTATGGCATAAGACCATTTCAGAACTCTCCTGCTTTCCACAATCTGATTCCAGGCATCAACCGTGAACTGCAGCTGGGACCCGGTCATCATATGCATATCACTCAGTTTCTGAATATGCGTCTTCAAAAGCTCTTCCAAATTCTTCATAGCCTTAACCCTGGAGTTGTGGTTTCCTATAAATCTCTCAAAGTAATGTGTGTATTTCACCACGTGAATCTTTGCCATCTCTCTGACCTGCTCTTCTTTATTGAAGCCAGCCTGACGCTTTTCCTCGTAGTGGTTACAGTGGTAAAAGCCTCCTGTTTTCTTATTGTGTTCCGACCACGGGCCTAAACAAAGCCAGCAGAATTCGAATTCGCAAGGCGGCACGCACACCATATGCATACACCCCTTACTCTTTTCGATGGATTTGTGGCATTTGGGACAAGGTTTGGTGTTAGCCAACACCCAGTTGGTGTTTTCGGCTTCCGAGTTGTTCTTCAGCACCCACTTGGCCACAGTGCTACAATCAGCAGGCGTGTGAGTTTCCTCACCACAGTTCCAGCAAAATCCGTACGAGCATTTGCAAGTAACATCCGAATTCCAGCTCCCACCCAAAAATTCCACAGCGTACTCGCACCCCGGAGAAGGACACCACTTGATATTCTTCCTGCTCTCAACGTATGACCTCAGGACGAAATTCTCGTACCTGGCCCTGTCCTCATCGCACACGATCGCATCAACCATGTCGGCTACCGAAACACGGCAAGATAGCTGGGGACACACCAGCGACAATGATCCAGGGCCGTCTTTGATAGAAAAACTCATGTACGTTCTCCAACACGTCTGGCAGAAAGCATGGCCGCAGGCGGCCGCAACACGGCGATGATCCTCTGCATCTTTACCATACCATTCCAAGCAAATCCCGCAAAAGAACTCACCTTTTTCAGAATACTCACTAACCTTGCAATCATCCGACGCCGTCGCAATCAGCCCACAGCTCTTCCTCGTTTTCTCTTCGTCCGAGAACCATTCTTCGTGGACCCGACTGACATTCCAGCCGTATTTGCACAGCAGAAGACGAGCGGTATGTGCAGGAACCGAAAGAAGGATAGAAATCTCGGAGACATCTTCATCCACGCGGCTACGAACATCTTTGCTGCTCAAAACGCTGTAGTCGACAGCATCTTGGGAACGGGAATCTTCATCCGGGTCTGAACCCATAAAATTGTCGTCTTCCTCCTCCTCCTCGGAATCCTCGAAAGAAGAAGGGTGCTGACATTCATCCTCCTCAGACGACATCTTCAACGACTCGTTCTAATCCTTCAGTCAATCAAATAAAAAAAAAATCGAAACCGTTAAGAATTGAATCAAGGGAATAGGGTTGGGATTTATATCTAAAAAGGGGTGGATTGGGGTTGATGTAGGCGGTTAGAGAATCTGTACCAAGCAGGTTTCGGATTTGTGAAACCTATGTTAATAATTTATAATAATTATGTTTCACAAATTAAATTTTGGTTATAATATCTAATATTTGGTGATATAATATGTAATTTTGAAAAAAAAATTTATTCAAGATTAATTACAAGAATACATTTAATTTCATTAACAATATAAATATAATAAAAATAAATTTTTATTGGGCTTTTTATGACTAAATAAAATTATAATTTAAGGTAAATATCTAATTGGACTAATTTTGTAATATAATTAATGATTATAAAATTAATAAAAATAAGATTCATAAAATTGTGAAAAACTGTAGTACTTTTAAATTAAATTATAGAGTCAACTGTTGGAACAAATATACTGTAGCGATTGTAACAAACTACTGTAACAACCTGAAAGTTGAAGTAAAACATTGGAGATGCTCTTATACTTAAATTGAGCTCATCATCCAGCATTATAAGCGTACAACTGTAGTATAGCTAAATTTTTTTTAAAACGTATTTTAGGAGTTTTTCAAACTTGTTATCGAAATCATTTAGACATTTAACTAATTATAATAACAATACACCTTAAAGTATTAATTATAAAATTAATTACTTCAAACATATATGTTTTTATTAAATTATTTGGATTACATAATATATTAATACTCATTAAATGTTAATATCATTTTCACAAGATTATTATATTTGCCAAGATGAAAATTTGTCAGATTTTCCTGATTTTGGCCATCTTTTCCACACAAACAAATAATTTGCTGACAGAAAGGAGTTGATTGAATGGGTGACCAACAAGGGTAAACAAAACAACATGTATTTTACCATCCAATCTTCCAAGAAGGATGATGGTAAGGGAAAGTGCCGAGTTACTATTGGATGTGAACGGACAGTCAGTATAGGAGCACATTTTGTTCAATCTCCAAAGAAATTAAAACTCAAAGAATACAAAAACGAAGAAGAATAAGTGTCCATTTAAATTCAATGGATATGAACAGAGTGGAGGAACATGAAAGTTAGCAATGAACAAGAAATGGAGCAGATACAATCATGAGTTAGGTGTCTACCATCAATGGCATTCATCAATAGCTAAGTTGAGCAAAAAAAGAAGTTGTCAAGGTTGAAAATTTGCGGAAAACTAACGTAAAGCCCAAGGAGATGTTGAAACAACTGAAGATAGAAAATCCAGATAATGCGAGCAACAGGAAACATATTGACAATGCATTGCATAAAATCAAAAGAAGCAGATGGGTTGCTATTCTCCTATGCAGTATTTTTCAAATTATTGAAGAAGCGAGAATATTATCATTGGCATCAAGAGAATGTAGAGACTACTGCTCTAGGAGACGTGTTATTTGCACACCCTAGAGCAACATATTTGCTTCGCTTATTTCCTCTTGTGGTTCTCACGGATGCAACTTATCAGACAAACAAGTTCAACTTACCTTTGTTAGAGATCATTGGCATGTCTCCCACATGACACGATTTTCATGTTGCGTTTGGGTTTCTTAAAAATGAAAAATATGAAAGTTATTTATGGGGAATGCGTTAAGTTCATATATTATTTGGCCCTGACAGTAGCCCAGGAGTGAACGTCACTGACAGAGAGTTGGCCCTTAAGAATGTCGCGGAACATGTTTTTCCTAGTGCAGCACATTTGCTTTGCAGGAGGCACATTGCAAAAGATGAGGAGAAGTATGTTACAGTCATAACTAAGAACAGAGAAATTGCTGCTGCTTTTTCGATAAAGTGGGCCAGAATAGTTCATTCTTTAACAAAAAATGACTATAACAAAGCTATTGAAGAAATGTTGGAAGCATGAAGTCCTAAACTTAAGGTTGTTATCGATTAAGCTTATAGCACATGTTGTCACCTTATCGTGAGAGATTTGTATTTGTTTGGACAAAAACATACTTCATTCTGGTGCATGTACCACAAACGGGTAAATATTTGCTACTATATATTCTCTTTATTTATTAAACGGCAACTTTAGTCTATAATAAAAAAATTCAGGGTTGAAAGTGCACACTCTCAATTAAAAAATTGGTTGGGAACTGCCACGGGTGCGTTTCACGTGATATTTCTCAAAATTCATGATCTAGTTTAGATACAACTTAATGAGATAATGGGTCAAATAGAAAAATCATGGACAATAAGTCACCATTTCATCGTCGATTGTCTTTTGTTCAGCCACTTCCAGCTTCATGCTTATCACTGTGCCATATTTCTAATTGATACCGAATATAGGAGGGGAATTCAATATACCAGCATTGACGTTGAGAATTGTGGATGCGATATGAGAAATAGTTTTGGTTTACCAATTGCTCAAAAGTTGAATGAAAATGTTGTCAAAAAAATCCAATTGATTTACTCGACATCCATGATTTCTGGAAGACTCTCGATATAAAACCCCGAGAAAGTTGTTTGCATCAAAGTCAAAGACTAACAACTTTATAATGGTTTAATATATTGTGTGATGAAGTGAGACAGGATTCAGATGCACAAATGTACTACTTTGCTAGTGGGATTTTTGAGATGCTTTATCCGGAATCTACTAATTTGGAGGAGCCAATTCAAAGGTCACATAGAGGTCGGCTGAGAAATAAACCTCTAAGCTTAATAAAAAAAAAGGATCCATCCACATGGGAAACTTTTGAAAAGAAGGTATCACAAGGTACCCAACTTTTTTGGCATTATCATAAGCCATATGCTTATAGTTTTGTTCTTGTAATCATAAATAAGTTAGCACGTGCAGGAAAATAAAAAAGACAAAGGTCTAAAAAAATAGCTACGAAAACAATGTATGCTAATGGTAAGTAAAATGTGGTTTATTTACAAACATGCACATTTAGGTTCTTATATTCAATTTTTAATTTACATTCACCCATACTTGAAAATAAGTTGATGAATATGTGACCAGGAAAGAAAAACAATGTAGAAGACAATTTAACTCAGGAGCCAAATTATGAGCAAGCAACCCCGAAGAAATCAAACGATACTTGCATCATCCTTGATAGTTTTGACCTATTTTATTTCGTTACATATATTTATATATTGACGTAATTAATATCTAATTTTTTTAGGTTAATTCATATCTGATTTATGTTGACAGGTACAAAACAAAGTAGTCAACAAGATGTAGGAGAAAAGTCTACCAAGAAGTCTAACAACGAGAAAACAACCCCAAATAAATCAAAAGGTATATATGTCATTCTTAATATTCTCACCTCGTATTTATGTACTTTAAGTTGACATTCACAAGACTTAATGACAACCGTGATGCAGATGACACGTCTGGACATGCTTCAAACCAATATACATTTCCATATTCCAAAGTTTTGCCAGAATTCATCCTGCAACATACTCCCTCCGTCCCGGCAGAATTGGCATGTTGCATTTTCACGATCTTCAATGATCATGTTTGACCGTCAATATCTTTAGCTACATATACCAATTCTGTATAAAAAAATTAATATTTAGAAAATAGATGTTAACACGAATCTAACAATATCTCACATGATATATTTATTATATATAGATTAATTTATATTTATGGTCAAATCTTTTAAAATTTGACTTTGAAAAAGTAAACACGCCAATTCTGTTAGGATAGGGGGAGTATTGAAGAACACATAAATGTGAGGGCTGGTAGAAATAGTGAATTTAGAGTAGTTGTTGCATTTGTGTATGGTGATGAGAACAAATGGTTAAGCGTGAGGAGGGATTTGACTGAATAATTAACCAAACACAAGAAGTTGTATAAAACAAGATATGCTTTGAGATGTGAGAAGACTATGATGAAGCACTTGATATTGGCATGCATCTCTCTCCTCTCTTCGAAGGTGGTTTGAAAGTGTGCATCTTGGACCAGTGGTTGCCACAAGGTATCAAAGGATTTTCACATATTGGGGATATAGTTCAAATGTCACGTTTTTTACACTAGAAACTCATCTCATTGAACAACCTTCAATAGGATTCATGAGTATGGGTCTCCTCAATGGTAATCATTTCATTGCACTATATATGTCAGTTGATACCACACTACCGCCTGTATCGATGTTATGGGAACGTAAGAATCATGAAGATGTGGCACATTTCATTTTAGACATCAAAAGTCAGCTTGATAAATATCGTAAACTAATTGGTTCTCATTAGAGTTACTTGTTGTGTGTTTTCAATGATTATTTTATAAATAAATAATTTTATAGTATCCGACCTTTACCGGGATTTCTTTGCATGCTTTATAATTTGTAAACCTTAAGGTTGGATGACTGAAATCGGTGCAATGTCTTCCTCAAATGATGAGCAACCTTAAAAGAAGAATTTGGAGGAAATTTAGTACGATTTGGTAATTATGCTGAAGGGAATGCTCATGATGGTCACAAGAAAAAGTTATGTCTTGAATTGTATTCAGCTTTAGATGCTTATGAATTGTAAGTTCAGCCATTGATATAAAGGATATCTACATAGCGGATGAATTTTTCAAAGCCATGATTTATGATATAGAGCCGATGAATTCTTAAGATAATCTAATTCTTAAGGTGTTTGTATAATTATATTTTTATTGTGAATTAATCTTTAATAATGATGGTTGATGAGGACAGAAGTTAAATAATCAAAATTTAATTACGATTCTTACTAATTAAGGGTAATATAGTAAATTTTTCATTAATTTTACCTGCATTAGGAATTCTTAACCTGTATTTAGATTGTGTGTTCCATAATTTCTTAATATTCTTCCAAATTCAATACTATGGCCTATTATTTAGCGAGACTTTGTTTGTCTGTTCCTTTTTCTTCGTTCGTCTGGGAATATGTCATATGCGTTAGAATCGTCTATAATTGATTAATATATAGATAGCATGTGAGTAACATCTTTGTATAGTCCTCTAAGATTATTACTATTAGTCGCCGGCCTAATTTACTATTTTAATATTACTATAGTTTAAAAATATTCATTTTATCTGAATAAATTTTACCTCCTTTACTATTTTGTATATAATTGAATAAAATACTTATTTTATAGTTAACAATGAAGATAACTTTATTAAATTTCTCCTTTTACAAAAATTGACAAGTCATTTTATTTAAAGGTCAATAATATTTCAAATCAAAAAAATAAAATTATTTTAGTTAAAAGTGAATAAAGGATTTCTAAAAGAAACTTGAGTAAAATGCTAAAATGACCCTGAAATTAGGCCGAAAGTGCCAATATGACCTGCAATCTCATAAAGTGCCAATATGACCCTTGACCACATTGACCGTTTGGTCAACCTTTTTATTGCCTGAATAAAGTAAAGTTACCATTTTGCCCTTACATTTTAAAAAATAAAAACACAAGAAAATGTTTGACCAAGTCTTCTTCCCGATTCTTCTTCCCTCATTCTCGATTCTTCTTCCCGATTCT
>JAULKK010000009.1:5447060-5464707 GCA_032355705.1 Rubia peregrina
TCCTAGTTGAAGAGCTAACATTTCAGCATGAAGGGGAGAGTGAGCATTTAAATATTGGCAAGAAGCAGCTACAAAGGAGCCTTGTGAATCTCTCAGAATGACACCTAGCCCAGCCATATATGTGTGAGAGTTCCATGAGGCATCAACATTACATTTGAGGCCAGGAAAAGGTTTTTTCCAGTTGACCTTTATGATATTCGGTTTAGGGGGTTTGAGCCATAAAAGGAGATAACCAGTAGCTGCAAATTCTATGTCAAACACATGCGAGATATAAAAAGGCCTAGCTACATATGCATTGTATATCAGACTTTTGATATCAGATATTAACTGTGACACAGTGGCCTTTTTGTTCTCAAAGATGAAGATATTTCTGGCTTTCCACATAGTCCAACAGGTGAAAGACACAATGATGTGGATAATTTGTGTGTGCAGTTATGTGAGACCAGCTATGGAAAGATAATAAGAGATCCTATCCCAGATGGAAGTGAAAGAAAGAGTATGAATACCCACAAGTTTATTCACCTCAGCCCACACTTTTGTAGTTAAAAAACATTCATTCATGAAATGATTAAGGGAATCCAGATTATCACAAAAAGGGCATTTCGATGGAAGATTGAAACCAAAATGGGAGAGGATGTTATCAAAAGGTAAAAGTGAATTCATAGTTCTCCACATAAAAACTGAGATCTTCTTAGGGATCCTGTTATTCCAAAGTGTTTTCAAAGAGAAAGAATCACACCTTTGAACTCTGAGTGAGTTGTATGCAGATTTGAAGCTGAAAATTCCCTTCTTATCGGGTTTCCAAATGAGTTTGTCCTTCCTATGAGTATAGCATATAGGCTCCTGAAGAAAACCCTGCATAGAAGAGTCAATCAGTGGGATAATTCCAGGCAAGAAAACCATCTTATGCTTGATAAAATTAGCCACAGTGCAATCCATAGGAATTCCAGCAATCTCTTGATCTATGAGGTCCAGTAGAGGACCTCTATCTGTCCAGTTGGAGAGCCAGAAGTTACAGTCTCCATTGCCAAGAATCACCCTAGTATTTTGTTTAGCAAAAACATTAATCAGACAGATCCTTTTCCAGTTTTGTGAATTTTTTGCTGTTTGGGGAAGAGATTCAATGAAAGCTGCCCAAGGAGCAGTAGCTGTTTGATATTTCCACCATAGTTTGACTGAAAAAGCTTTAACTATGGTGGAAATTGACCTGAAACCCAGGCCATTTTCTGATACTGGAAAACACATATCACTCCATTTCTTCCAAGACTTTTTCCTTTTCAATTCAGTGAATCCCCAGAAGAACCTGGAGAGTCTGGTGTTAATGAGGTTTATGATGTGAGCAGTGGGACACATAACAGCCCAGAAATGTTGAGACAAAGAATATAAGCATGAATTGATTAATGTAATCTTACCTCCAGTAGACAACCAAATGTTCTTCCAGTTATTTATTCTCTTATCAATCATTTCAATCAAAGGCTGGAAATGGACAGATTTAACCCTACCTGTAAAAATTGGAATTCCAAGATACCTAAAAGGGAAATAGCCCTTTTTCATTCCTAAGTTTGCTCTAATCTGTCTAACCTTAGCTGCATTCGCATGTTTACTAATATAAAAATCACTCTTCTCATAATTAATCTTTTGGCCCGACGTATTCTCAAACACCTCAAGAAAAGATTTCATCCTAATCAGATTTGTCCTACCAGCTTGCATAAATATAATCGTATCATCGACATAAGTAAGATGAGAAATAGGAATAGCATTTCTAAGTATAGCGAAAAACTACATCTTTCCATTTTCGAAAACGAATGCTAGACTTCTACTAAAAGCCTCTGAGAAGAGATTAAAGAGAAATGGAGAGAGCGGATCGCCTTGCTTAATACCCCTAGTAGCAGCGAAAAATCCCATTGGATTTCCATTCACTAAGACAGAGAACCAAGCCTGGGAGAGGTTTTTCATGATATAGTATACAAACTGACCATGAAAACCAAATTTTAGTAGAATACTATTTAGGAAAGGCCAACTAACCCTATCAAAAGCTTTCCTAAGATCCAATTTTATCATGCAATTTGGTTCCCTATTTTTCCTATTCAGAAATCTTACCATTTCTTTTAAGTAGATGGCATTATCTGAAATGTCCCTATTTTGAAGAAAGGCCGATTGTTGTGGGGATATCAACCTCTGCATATATGGCTTTAATCTTTCCATCAAAATTTTAGAAAAGATCTTATTGGTGACATTAGAAAGACTAATAGGTCTGAAATCATCAAAAGATGAGGCAGTGTCTTTTTTTGGAATGAGAGATATCCAAGTGCTAGAAATCCCTTTTGGGATTTGTAAGGATGACATGAAATCTTTAGCAGCATCTAATAAGTCATCAGAGATTACAGACCAAGCCTTAATTAAAAAACAGGAAGAGTACCCATTAGGCCCGGGACTACTCTGTTTATTCATACCTAGAACTACCTGTTTCAGCTCTTCCAATGTGACAGGCTTTAAAAGATTGGAATTATCTTCATTTGTTATTAAACTAGGTATTTGTGAAAGGAAATGTGAGTAATAAAATCTCTCATCTGGAGCAGCAGAAACAGTTAGAAGATTACTGAAATAAGAGACAGCTTCCTGCTCGATTTCAGAGGCATCATCTAACCAGGAACCTCTGCAGTTTTTTATTTTTGTGATCCTCAATCTGCTCCTTTTTTCCTTCACGGCATGATGGAAATACTTAGTATTATTGTCACCCTCCTTTAACCATTTAATTTTAGCTTTGTATTTCTAGAAATGCCTCTGTTCTTTTATAGCTCTAGTCAGCACTGCCCTAGCTTTTTTGAGACTGATCAGTTCAAATTCTGAGTGATCAAGTTCATAAGCGATTTCCTGTATTCGAAGTGCTTCCTCTGCTTCTAGGACATTATTATGAATATTGCCAAAAACCTCCAAATTCCAGGTCTTTAAAAAAAAAAAATCTCAGATGTTTGAGATAAAACTTCAGCATGCTAGATTCTGTTAGGGGTAGATTCCAGTTGTCTCTAACCAATTCCATGAAGTATTACCTCTTAAACCAAGTATTTATGAATCTAAAAGGCCTTGGGGAGGATTTCATATTACTTCCAATACTAAGAAACAAGGGGGAATGATCACTAGTTTGTTTATTCAAAATCTGAATGGATGAGTTAGGGAAACTATCACTCCAATCGGCTATACATAAACCCCTATCTAATCTTTGTAAAGTAGGATGTTTTAATCTTCCATTTGTCCAAGTAAATGAATTACCTACAGTGTTAATATGGTGCAGGGCCATATAATCTATGAAATATGAGAAATCTTTAATACTACCAAGATTTGGTGAGCACTGTCCTTTATATTCATTGATGGAAGCAAGGGCATTGAAATCGCCAATTAAAATTGTTTCAGACAAGGAGAGCTTGCTAAGATCATCCCAAAGGTCAAGTCTACCCTTTCTTGTTCGTAAACCATAAACAAAGACAACCCCCATAGTAGCATTACAAATCTGGCTATAAATAGAGACATGAATAAACTGTAAATTCTCAGTGACAAGATTTACAGTTAGGCCATCATTCCAAAAGAGCCATATTTTTCCATTTTCAGCACATAGGAAGTTTTTGTATTTTAAAGTTGACATATATCGAGAACAATCTATATTTTTATGCATCGGTTCTATTATGCACACAAGATTCAACTTATAATTGATAACCATTCTTTCCAGTCTTTCCATAAATGTGTCCATACCTCTAATGTTCCATACAAGCATTTTCAATCTATTTTGTATTGACATTAAAAACTCAGTTTATGACTTTTTGTAGTAGACCTTGTCATGATCTTATTAAGCTGAGTAAAGTATGTTTGCAAAGTAGGGCTCTTTGAAACAGGTTCTTTCTTTGAGTGAGACGATACCTTTGTTGTGCTCACCTGTGGGGAAGCCGAAGTAGCTGCTGGATCAGAGCATTCAAGCAAGGGATCATTCTGTTGCATCTCCAGTTCAGTTGCTTGAAGATCAAGTCAGCCTAGGTGTTCTTCCTGTAGAGGTGAGAATCTGTTCCTTCTATTCTTCGGCTGGGAATAGAAGAAATTATTGTCAGTTAAAAATGAAATGTCAGTGGAAAGAGACTTACCAGTAAATAAGGCTGAATCATCCTTTGCAAAAAGCCTTGGCTTTATGAAAGGGAGCTCTGTTTCTTCAATTGGTGAGGCTTCCTTGGCTTTGCTGGAGACTATTTTTGAAAATATAGGAGTAGGTATAGGGAACTCTGTGACAGGGATAGCCATATCAGTTATCTCTTGGGATTTTCTGAAGCTGCTGCCACCCTCAAAAGAATGACCAGAAATAGCAGCCGTGTCTTCTAGCTCGTTGAAAACCCCAACAATCTGAGTGGAATCATCACTGATCATGGCTGGTGAAAATCCCGGTTGAGGGTAAGTTGGAGATATCTGCCTCCATAT
This sequence comes from Rubia peregrina, assembly GCA_032355705.1. Taxonomy (NCBI): domain Eukaryota; kingdom Viridiplantae; phylum Streptophyta; class Magnoliopsida; order Gentianales; family Rubiaceae; genus Rubia; species Rubia peregrina. The sequence continues at coordinate 5,451,519 of JAULKK010000009.1, forward strand.
TTGTGTACCAATAGTTTTTTCCTTATCCCTGTGAGAGACTCTAGAAGTGCCTGTTTTGCCCACTAAAACTGCTTGGTTGAGGGTGTGTAAGGCCATTTTTTATTCCTGCTGCTTACCCTCAAGTGTTTTACTGTTGTTTCTGGTAATCTTGGGTTGTTGTACCGATGGAGCTGGCACAACATTATCAGTCAGACCCTTTGCAGTCCCAGTAGTTTTGGAAACTTGGTGGTTTACTTCATCCAAGATGATAGTTATGTTTGGGGTGTTAGGTGAGGTAGTAGAAACCTGATCCGTATGTGGTACTAAAACCCTCCCATTTAGGGGTTCAAAGACTTTCTGGAACCTTGCCTTTCTTAGTTCCGGATGTAAGATAAAACATGCAGAATCTTCGTGACCAACTGCTCTACAATGGAAGCAGTATTTTGGCAAATCCTCATAATCAATGGGATACCTAGCTACATTTCCATCATCAATACCCACTCTAATTGTCGAATGTAATTTCTTCTTAACATCAATCTCCACACAAATCTTAATTGCTGAAGGCCGTGTCAAAGCAGCTGTGGCAGCATCCATTTTTATGAAGTTCCCTATTTGATTACCCATGGATTGGATCATGGCAGTGTTATAGAAAAAGAAGGGTACCTTCCTAATTGTTACCCAGACGGGAACAATTGAGGACTCAGAATCAGGAGAGAAATCAATGGTCCACTTTGAAACTTTCATGATAGAACCCTTAAAAGACCATTGCCCCTTGATCCAGCACCTCTGGTAATCTTCTGCTTCATGGAATCGGATGAGAACATGCCTAAAGTCTATGGAACCCAATTGGAAATTACCTTTGAAACCAACCGATTTGAAAGCATCATTCAAAAGTTCCATTGAAGGCTTGCCTCTCGAGAACTTCCCAATCAGAGCATTATTGTAATGAGAGGCGAGCTTCTCTGCTTCTTGGCGGGTGACAATGCAAGCTATTTCTCCCTTATATTGTGTGATAGGTGAAATTTCTGGGTTTGTAGGTAGGGAGGAAGATAGAGGTGCAGGTCTGTTAGCTAGGGCTTGGAGAAAACTCCGGTCTTGGGCAACGCCGCCGCGGCCGGCCGATTGCGCCACCATGGACAGCAGCGCAGGGGAGGTCGCTTATGACCGTTAGAATGTACCGTTATGACATAAATAATGTAAGGATCATTTTTTTAATAATATACGAGAGAAAGAAATAGGAGAGAGAAGAGAGCATACGGCGAAACACGAAGAAAAGACAGAGATTCGTTAGTGCCTTCAGCTCCGTTAAGGTAGAGTTTTATTCTAATTAGACATAGATTTTGTAAGATTAGATAAGATAATATTCTTCAAGACAGCTTGTAGAAGAATTCGAGTAAATCTACATTTATTTTAGGTGTTTAGTTAGATATGGTTTAAGCTTCCTAAAACTGCACAAATTCTTTTTGGTTTCTATTTGAACTGGCTAAATTTTACCCAATTAATAAAGGGGTTTGGCTGAGATATTGTACAATTTTATACAACATTATAATCAATAAAAGATTCTTATTGTTTGCAAGCATTAATTTTCATAGTTGCTTAATCATGTGGGTTAATTAAGTATCAATACCCTTTGTTAACTAATCCTGAGGGATACTTAGTGAACAAAGAATCTTTATTTGTGTGCTAATCCTGCAGGCTAGGTAACGAACAAATTCCCAAATTGAAAGCCAATCCCGAGAGCTAGTTGGTGATCAATTCGAAATTAAGTAAACCCTGAGGGCTAGACGCTTGAATTTGTGCGATCAAGTTAGGGTTTGCAGATCCCTTCATTCGGTCAAAGATTTAATTCTGCAAACTAAAGTCTTCGTAAGGAGATTCATATCATTTGGTATCATACCAAAGCGAAAGTTTTTGCGACCATCATATTAGTTGCCATCAATTAAGATCGTAAGGTGACATCAATTGGTAACTTCATAGAAGTATTTTATTTTTGAAAAAAAATCAAAAAAATGGATAGCAGAAAGTTAACCGTCGCCATGTTTCCTATAGCCATCGCCGCTTTGCTCTGACTGATCTTCAGCTCTTTCGCTCAGCTCCAATCGGCATCGATCATTGTAGTTTGCCAATGCCGATCTCATCTTTTCTGTGATTGGTTCAACGTAAGCGAAACTCCATCTCCCATTTAGTAATCTCCGTTCGCCTCTACAAGATACGCACAACTCAGGTGAAGATAAGTCAGAGCAGAGAGACTTCAGTGAAGAAGAAAGTCTAACAATGAAGAACAGTCGGCACTGGTTACACACGCATAGAATAGAAACCGGGAGGGTGATATTCACGGGTGTTTCCTTTTGAAGTGCGTGATTTTCACGCGCACAGATTTTGTCCGTCATATTCATCTTGTGGGTTTGCAATGTTTTGCGATATTTTGAAATTTTCACGATCTGATCTCAGTTTCTCATCAGCAGTTATTTTCTCACGAGTTCAAGAAGTTTTTGCAACATCAGCACTCCAGTCACTGCCACGTCAGCACCGAATCACCATTTATTATCAGGACTTTGAAGGGATGGGGTGGGACGTGTATCTACATTTATTTTTGAAGATCATTCTCATTTAAAGGATGAAACTTATCAACAATGAAGGGAATGATAAGATGTCAAAATTGTCATTTGTTATATTTTTCTTAGTTTACCATTGGGTTTTTTTAATGAGGTAGTGTGCTCATATTTAGAATTATTTTTGAAATATTGTAATTTAGGAGTTTAATTCTGATTAAACTTAGATTTGGTAACATTAGATAATGTAATATTCTTCAAGATAACTTGGAGAGGAATTCGAGTAAATCTACATTTATTTTAGGTGTTTTAGTTAGATATGATTTTAGCTTTCTAAATCTGCCAAAATTCTTTTTCAGTTTCTATTTGTAATGGCTGAATTTTACCCAAAAAATAAAGGGGTTTGGTCGAGATATTATACACTTTTATACAACATTATTTTCAATAAAAAATTCTTGTTGCTTGCGAGCATTAACTTTCATTGTTGCCTAATCCTGCGGGTTAATTAAGTATCAATACCTTTTGTGAACTAATCATGCGGGCTAGTTAGTGAACAAAGAACCTTTATTTATGTGTTAATCCTGCAGGCCAGTGAACAAACAAATTCGAAACTCCCAAATTGAAAGCCAATCCTGAGGGCTAGTTGGTGATCAATTCGAAATTAAGTGTACCCTGAGGGCTAGACGCTTGAATTCATGCGATCAAGTGAGTGTTCAGCTCAGCTTCGATCGCCGTCGATCGTTATAGTTTACCGACGCCGATCTCGTCTCATGCAGGATTGGTTCATCGCAAACGAAACTCCATCTCCAATTTAGTAATCTATCTTCGCCGCTACAAGATACGCACAACTCCGGCGAAGAGAAGTTGGAGCAGAGAGAGTTCAGCGAAGAAGAAATTCAAACATCGAAGAACAGTCGGCGCTGGTTACACACACGTAGAACAGAAATCGGGAGGGTGAGATTCACTGGCGCAAATTTGGTCCGTCATATTCATCTCACGGGTTTAAAATTTATCGTTATATTTTGAATTTTTTGCAATCTGATTTTTGTTTCTCATCAATAGTCCTCTTCTGGAGAGTACAAGGAACTTTTGCCACATCAGCACTCCAGTCACTACCACATCAACGTCGAATCACCGTTTATTATCAGGACTTCGCAGGAATGGCGTGGGACATGTATCTACATTTATTTTTGAAGATCATTCTCGTTTAGAGGATGAAATTTTTCGACGATGGAGGGAATGATAAGATGTCAAAAATGTCATTTGTTATATTTTTCATAGTTTAGTATTTTTAGGAGCTTAACACTATACTTTTTTCCCATAGGGTCTTTTAATGAGGCAGTGTGCTCATATTTAGAATTACTTTAGAATTGTTGTAATTTAGGAGTTTGATTCTGATTAAACTTAGATTTGGTAAGATTAGATATGATAATATTCTTCAAGACACCTTGGAGAAGAATTATAGTAAATCTACATTTATTTTTGGTATTTTAGTTAGATATGGTTTTAGCTTCCTAAAGCTGCAAAAATTCTTTTCAGTTTCTATTTGTACTGGCTGAATTCCGAGATATTATACACTTTTATACAACATTATCATCAATAAAAATTTCTTATTGCTTGCTAGAATTAATTTTCATTGTTTCTTAATTATGCGTGTTAATTAAGTGTCAATACTCTTTGTGAACTAATCTCGCGGGCTAGTTAGTGAACAAAGAACCTTTATTTGTGCGTTAATCCTGTGGGCCAGTTAACGAACAAATTCCCAAATTGTAAGCCAATTTTGAGGGCTAGTTGGTGATCAATTCGAAATTAAGTGTACCCCGAGGGCTAGACACTTGAATTCATACGATCAAGTGAGGGTTTAGCTCAACTTCGATCTATCTTCATATCTTTCGCTCAGCTCTAATTGTCGTCGATCATCATAGTTTTCCGATGCCGATCTCGTCTCATCCGGGATTGGTTCAACACAAACGAAACTCCATCTCCGATTTAGAAATCTCTGTTTGCCGCTACAAGATACGCACAACTTCGGGGAAGAGAAGTCAGAGCGAAGAGAAGTCAGCGAAGACGAAAGTCGAACGGCGAAGAACAATCGGCGTTGGTTACACATGGGTAGAACAGAAATAGGGAGGGTGAGATTAACGCGCGTAGATTTGGTCTGTCATATTAATCTCACGGGTTTGCAATTTATCGTGATATTTTGATATTTTTTTTCACGATCTGATCTCAGTTTCTCGTCAGCAATCCTCTTCTCGCCGGTACAAGGAATATTTGACACATCAGGAATCCAGTCCCTGCCACGTCTGCGCCGAATCACCATTTATTATCAGGACTTCGCAGGGATGACGTTGAACGTGTATCTACATTTATTTTAGAAGATGATTCTCGTTTAGAGGACGAAACTTTTTGACGATGGAGGGAATGATAAGATGTCAAAAATGTCATTTGTTTTATTTTTCTTAGTTTAGTATTTTTAGGATTTTAACACTATACTCTTTTTTCCACTGCTTTTTTTAATGAGGTAGTGTGATCATTGTAAACTGTTGTAACATTATTTTATTTTAGTCCAATAGCTCGGCCATGTGAATTTCTGAAGAGTTAATATTTTCGACCCAATCCAATTAGGATTTTTGAAAATATGGTCTTTTATTCTTATTAGAATTAGATTTGGTGAGATTAGATAAGTTAATATTCTTCAAAACTACTTCATGAAGGGGACGGGCAAAATTAGGGTTTAAATAGGTATTTTAGTTAGATATGGTTTTAGGTTCTTAAAGCTGTCATAATTCGATTCAGTTTCCAATTGTGTTTAGGGTTTGTAGCCGAAAATATCTCTATATAAAGGAGGGATATGGCCGAGATTATAACCATCTTTTATCAATCAAATATTCAGAATTCTTGAGTTATACTCATTGTTTGCGAGCGTCTTCATTGTTGCTTAATCATGTAGGTTAATTAAGTATCAATAACCTTGTGAACTAATCATGCGTGCTAGTTAGTGAACAAGCCGAAATTAGATTACCCCGAGAGATAGAGTCTGAATTTTGTGCGGCACCTTTAGGGTTTGGCGAGTCCCTATTGTTGTCAAAAATCTAAAATTTCACAATTCGGAGTCTTCACAAGGAGATTCATATCAACGTTGCACAGTAAATTTTTAATATTGCAACCAGGAACTTTTACCTTTTATTATTCTAATTAAATCTCGTCTTTCTATAGTTTTATAGAAAGACGGTATTTCTCAAAATATTGCCATACAAATTTCATGAAATTAAATAAATAGATATATATTAAATATAATATAATATTTTAAAAATGAAACTGAAGCAATATAGCAGTGAACGTTTAAATAAAACCGAAAACAATAGAGTGAAATGGGAGATGTTACGGTCTTGATTTCTCCGGCTGATTCAACTACACAAAATCTTGGTTTACACCGTTTAAACTTTAGTTCAAAGTTTATTGTGCAATTATAAGAAGTTTCATTTGAGATGATTTTTTTTAAAGATATGCTGATAAATTTTAGGGACCTACTATGCAATTATCAAAATGCTATAAATACTACAAAAATATTTAAATTTCCATTTTTTCCTCCAATCGGAATCTGTAACCGCCGCCAACTGCCGCCATTCCGCAGCCTAATGCCACCGCTCTTTCGCCACCGTTCCGCTGGCGAATCCAGGTTCTGATCGAAACTTCAGAGGAATCCTAAAGACAACGAAGAATCCAGAATATTGAAAATCGAAGCCTCCACCGAATCTACACCGCGAAGCCTCTGGCGAAGTCGTTGCGATCGACGTTTCCATTGTCGGAGGGCGCTGCGATTTTCGGTGGCGTCGCACCTTCTTCTTCCTCCCTTTTTTTGCCGGCGAGAAGAAATTGAAAAATTTAGCCTAGACGATGACGAGTTTCAATTGAGGCTTCAGTTTCAATGCAGGCTCCAATTTCAGACAACGAGCGAAGGCCAGGTGACAAAGATTGAAGGCGAGACGACGGTGAAGAAGTTGCAGGTGTTGCCGGCGTTGCAATGAAGAAGAAGGGGCTTGGCATGAGATACACGAGCCTAGCGATAGTGGCGGCGGAACTTTACAGCAAAGGCGGACGGCGGACGGCTGAGCTTCGGCTCATGAGGGGTGAGGTTTAAAGTTGTGTTTTAATTATTATTTTTCAAAAATTGCCGAGATTTAATGTTTTGTTGACTAGCCTTATATCATGAATGATTGTTTGGTTTAGTGATTAGTACTCTGGTTGTTGAGGTTGATGTCGGGGTTCGGATCTCTTCATGATCTTTACTTTGAAGAATTTATGTTCTTGATGTATATGGTGAGGTTCAATATTATTTAACTGAGTATATGTTCAATAAGAGTATTTGGTGCAGTGGTTATTGTTCTAGGCTTTGAGGTTAGTGACTAGGGTTCAAATCTCACCATGTCTTGTTTTTTGAAGAATTTTTATTCTTGAGGTGGTGTAGTTTTTTTTGTTGATGTTTGTGGTTTTCTCTCTCTCTTATGTTGATGTTTTTCATTATTTGTGTGAGGTTTAATTGATATGAGTTTATGTTTTGTAGTTTTTTTTGTGACATGGATTGATATTTGTAGTTTTTTTAAAATATAGTTTTCATGTTGATGTTTTTCATTTTCCGGTTATCGATAATGGGAGTTGATCTTTGTAATTATTCCCGCCAGATACTTCCAAAAATAAGTTTGATAAAAATATGTAAACAACCGATGATTTCTTTAATCGTTTAAGATCCAAACATTCATAAACTATTGTAAACAGATCTAAGACTTTTTAAATTTGGAACCCAACCTTGATTTCTGCTAAGCTCCCAGGATTATCTGAATCCCAGATGCCCAGAAAGAAGAAAGGTTCTTTCTTTCTGTGTTCTTAGTCTGCAACATGGAGGCCGCTCAGTGCATGGAAATTAGAGGCCAGATATCGAATTCTTGCTCAGTTTTCGATAGTTCATGTGAGGATTTTGCATCTTTGAGTTCTTGTTTGTTTGATGCGTTTTTTGTTATTATTGTTGCTTAAATCAATGAGTGAACAACTACGAAAGATTATTGTCTGTGATTGAATTTGAATCATTGCACTAGTAGTGGAAGATGGCGAACTAAACTCGCGGAAGAACTCAGAAAACAGAAGTGATCTGCTTCAACTAGCAAGATTCAGATGCCCTGGATGGTGGTTTCGAGCATTCATATTTCGTCGTTGTTGGTCAAGCTGCTGCCACGCTGTTAAGCCAATTCTACTATGACAATGGCGGGGACTGCAAATGGCTCGCTGCATTTGTCATGTCAGCCGGCTTCCCCGTCTCTATCCCTTTCCTGGTTTACTTCGCACGATCCAGAATTCCTCCGAATTCTTCAAGTAATGTGTCCTATTGCTCTCATTTGTTGATCTATGTAATCCGAATTCTTCAAGTAATGTGTCCTATTGCTCTCATTTGTTGATCTATGTAATAACCGGAAAGAATTAAACCTTCCATTTTAACCCAAAAACTACTGATTAATTCGAGATCATAAGAACATGCTATAACCACCAAATTATTCCAGTTTTCATATGATCAGTCAAGAGTTTTGAAGCATACTGAAACTTGAAGTACTATAAGTTTACAGGCATCTGAAAGTTCAGAATTATTTGTTCTGCAGTAACTAGTAACACAGAGGGCATAAACCTACAAGGTTAGTTCTAAGAGGATGAATCTTAGAAAAACCTCGCGCAACACGAACCATCTCTACTTCCATAGTTTAACGATTTTGTCATGACTGGCCGAAGCAACCAGGCCTGCATCAGGAGAGGCAGACAAGCTAGCAATCAGTCCATCATGTGCTGGCAAGGTCATCGTTTTGTTCTCTGGCATGTTCCAAAGCTCCAGCGACTGTAAAACTCAGGTGTTAAGAGATTGACCGATGATAGCAAACAACAAAATTTATAATTAGTTTGCCCATGGACACGAGACTTGCCTCGAGGCATCCAATGATTAGCAATAAACTATACGTTGGATGGAAAACACAGGAATAAAATTTGCTGCCATTGCAGCTCAGCTCATGGATACATTCTCCTTCACTTCCAGAAGCCAAGGACCAGACTCTGACAGAGTCCTCACTGACAGATGCCAAGAGTTCACCCGAGGGGTCCCAGCAAATATAGTCTACCGGAATTCTATGACCCTATAAATAAGATAATCAGCAACACCACAGCAATAGAAAATCATAAAAAGGTAACACCATAAAAGTTAAAACAATATAAATGACAGGAGAATCTGAAAAAGGCATCAAACAATGTTTTTACTAGATTTTCAGCTGAAAAACCATCAAGTAATCAACAACCAGCATGACATTGGGAATATTTCCACATCACCCTCACTTAATCGCTTCAATTTTACAACATGGGAGGATTGAAACATGAAGAGGGACCAAAAGATATCACTTGATTAAAAAATTACACCAAGAAATCACATGTTGCTTGCGTTTTATGTTAAAATTAAAATGCAGAAACTTAAGACATGCCAATGTTCACCTAGGCCATTGGCAAAAAGGATATTCCCTCCGTCCCACGAGTTTTGACTACTTTTTTCAAGTCAAACTTGATAAACTTTCACTCTACACATAAATATATTTATGATAAAAACATCATGAGAGATCTTGTTAGATTCATCTTAACATTTATTTTCTAAAGATAATTTTTTATGCAGAACTTTTATATATAGCTAGAGATATTGACGGTCAAACATGATCATTGAAGACCGTGAAAGAGTAAATATGTCAATACTCGTGGGACGGAGGGGGAAAAGATCAGAGTTGTGCTTTTCTCAAAATAGAACAGAGGCACAACCTCTAGCGAATGGCGACAAGCTTGGGTTTCCACATCCAGTATTGCTACAGTTTTATCCATAGCTGCAGCAAGAAACCTTCCGAGGCGAGGTTGGAACCTAACCTCATACCTGCCCCCCTGTAATGCGAAAAGGAAAATATGAATGGAGATTACCATTTAACTCTTTCCCAACACTTAAGACAGTTTTAAGTATGATCTGTTACCTTGAAAACTCTAGCACAGTTGCCATTATTTATACTCCAATATCTTATCTCACCATCTCCATCACAAGAGCAAATAAGGTCTTCTTTATTAGGATGGAAGTCCAATGACAACACACCAGAAGAATGTCCAATGAATGTTCTAAGAGAGTATCCTAACTGCAATAAGCCAAGGAAATGAAAATTCAATATAAAAAGATAGAAAAGTTCATTAGCAAGGAAAAACAGTAATGATTTAAAAGATAATAATGATGGCTTTTCTAAACACAGTAGAGTGATAGAAGGTAATAAAAGTTACTGTAATTGATGGAAATCGACATATACCATTAGTACCGCAATCTCTATCAATGCAATGAGACTAGATGTTAAGCTTTAGTCATGTAAGTTCTCCGCATACATATTCAAAAGGAATGGCTCCAGAAAATGAATCATTTCTCACACACATGTAAACTTCTCACCAAATTCCCAGCATCTCCATCTCATCCAGTTCGAGTAGAAAGAAAAGGGCAAGGTTTGACTCACTAGGCTGAGAAAGACTATACTTGACACTATTTCATCATTCAGAAATGACATCTAGGCATAACTGTTAAAATTTTAACTCCTATACTTTCCCAGTCTGGAAATTATATCGTTTTGAAACATTGAGGAGCAAAAGAGGTCACAAAATATTTAATCAAGCAAATCACACTAGACCATCCAACGAATAAAATTGTAAACAATAAACACACAAAGCAGAACCTAAAGGCACAACATAAGCGCTTAGAAGAACAAAATCAGTAAGAACATCTTATGAATAAGATAAAGATATAGCTTACATTCTCAACATCCCAAACCCGGAGAGTTTTATCAAAAGAAGATGTCGCAATGTGTGCCGTGCTTGGACTTAAGCAAACATCAGTAACGATTGATGCATGCTCTTCAAGTGTGGCTTTAGGCTTTAAAGTGTCTGTATACCACAGCACAGCCTACGTTGCCAAAAGAAAAATCAATTGAAATTACTAAGGTAACATCAGCCAATATTAAAGCTTGAACTGAAAAAGGAAAACCCTTCCATAAATTAGACAATATTTCTTATGCTCCCTCCTGTCCACTATCAATGGCACCCATGACCACCAATAACTTTAGTTGCATATCATGTGAGATCTCCAACGTATAATTTCTAGAAAGTAAAATTTTATAGTCCATTATTGTGTGCAACATCGGATGCAAAACATGGCTTGAAAAAATAATCAGAAAAATAGTGTCATCCTTAGCGGACCAGAGGCGGTACTAATCTACCAACTTCTGACCACCTTCTTATCATGACCACCAGTTGCTAGCAGCTTTCCATCTGATGAGAAGTTGGAACAAACCACCTTTTCACCACTTGCACATACAGAATTTACTTCTGTGAAACGGAACCCTGCAATATAGTTGCAGATGCGTCAGTTGAACAGTAACACATGCTTTTTCCATTCTTGGGAGCAGGGAGAGATTGAAGCTACTCCCTCCATCCCTCTGTAACTATCCTACCACCAAAAAATATATTTTTTTAAGTCATTAAAATAGCATCAAAATAGTTGATGGACTAAAAAATTTTCATTCTTATTTTTCACAATTCACATTCAAATTTTTTTTCCAAAAATTAAGGTAAGACACTAATAAAGACACCAAATAAGAAATTAAGACACGTATAAAGGGGACTGAATGAGTGCTTCTAAACAAAGTTCTTCTTTAAAACTTCTTCTTTAAAAAAAATCTGAGCACTCTACCAAACACTTCACTAAAAAGTAGCTTATATGCTCGGAAGAAAATTACATCCATACCACGAACAACCGGATCTCGGGGTTCTGCATCATCATCATCATCCAGAGACCCATCATCGGACTGCTCAATATCTTCTTCTTCATCCCACTGCAAAAATTACATAGCAATGAGAAACCATACTTGTTTTGTCGCACGAAGAGATGACGGGAAATGAGCTGGATTACCGGTTGATGTGAGGGGGGAGCGAGAGTGTTGTCAGTTCTACACATGGTTTTGAGGAATGAATTTAGGGGATGAAATTGAGAGAGAGAGAGAGAGAATAACTGGAGTAGTATCAATAATGGTGGGATGAGTGGGGGTGATGGGGGAAAGAAGAAGCTCGCCGGAAGGAAAATGAGGGAGATGAACAAATTCATTCCATGTTCATTTCCCATCGTGGTTTACACGGGGATCCCATTTTGCTCTCTCTCTTTTTCGAATAGACCATTCTATGAATGACATGTGTTTATTCTTTTTCTGAGTTTTATTTTCACGTGTGAGAAAGAAGCAATATTCACAGGTTTATAAAAGTACAGGGTTTAATTACTAACATTAGCTCCCAACAAAAGACACAATATTTAAGAAAAGTAAATTGAGTGGTGGAGATTGTATTGGAAGAGTAAAAAGTAAATGTAGTGGATGAAAATAACCTAAACTTTGTCAAAAGGGGAATGAGTCATTGTTAAAAAACCAACCAAAAAAGGAAAGAGTGTTAGAAAACCAGAGGGAGTATAAGAGTCAGTCTATTGAAAGATGGTCTTTTCACAAGTCATTGAAAGATCAAGGTTTAAAGTACAAATTAGAAGAAATTGAGATAGAAATTTTGGGTTGCATGAATGGGGTTATAAACTTTATAATTATTATACGTTACATAATAGAATTTTAATATTGAAATTAAGACATTTTACATTTTATTATTTTAATTAAACTTTATTTTTTCATAAGTTTATGGAAAGACGATTTTTCCCAAGACTTTGTCTAATTATAATAATAAAAAGGTAACAGATTTTGAGTTCATCTCTTGAAGGACGATATTTCCATAGATTATGAAAAGACAAGGGTTTAAAATACAAATTAGAAAAAAAAATTAGTTAATTTTTTTGAATTATGAGTCAGAAAGTTATAACTACTACATGTTGCATATATTTATTTGTTTTGGTCGTCGCTTTTCATCTGAATCTTACGGAGTATGCGTTTAAGGAAAGTTGGGTTTTAAAAGTTTTTTCCCCATGTGAAATTTTGGTGAGAGATTAGAAATGTTTTGTGATTGTGTATATTTTTGTCTGTTATGCTTACGTTTTTGTGCATCCCGCTGATTTTTATTTTTATTTTTGTTCACTCTTGAATCGATTGTGTGAGTTGATGTGTTGTTTTATGGAGGTGATGAAGAGCAATCCAAGGAGGCTGGCAAAGATGGAAGAGATAAAATTTAAATAAAAGATTATATTTCAAATATAATTTAAGAATCTTTGGAAGAGGAAGGAGGGATCTGGGTGCAAATATCATTTTGAGAGTGTTGGCATAAATAATTGGTGAATTAATGATTTCGGGTCATAAGAATTCTACGGGTCAAGAATTCGGGTCCAAGAAATTCGCAGATCAATTTTCCCCATTTTCACGCAATGTGCGTGTTTTTAATATCAAACTTGATGTTTCATTTCCAGTGCTTGATGTTTCAATCAAATCTTGGGATGTTTTTTCATAATCCTTTTTTTTACCATACTCATGTGTTTTAAAGATCAAATTTTCCTTTTATTGTAAATTTTATGTTTGCATGTTAAATTTTTTGACACTTTATACGTGTTTACACTAGTTGTTGACGTTTTATCATCTTAAATT
>JAULKK010000009.1:5495173-5507558 GCA_032355705.1 Rubia peregrina
GATTAATTATTAATATATATATATATATATTTAATTTTTATTTATAATCGTACCCATTTCGTACCCGTACCCCCTAATTTTCATTTTATCGAATCGCGTACCCGTACCCAGAATCGTACCGGTGCTACTTAGGTTAGGAGTAGCAGCATCAAGAGGAGCTGAAAGGATTTCTCACATTATGTATACAGATGATTCTCTCATATTCCTAGAAAATAATATCAGTTTTTTGCCTCCAAGTATACACTCATATGCAAGATATTCAGGTTCAGGCTAGAGGACAAGTTTTGAGAAGTTCTCGTTTTTCTTCAGCCCGAATACTTCTCAGTCTTGGCAGACTTGGGTCAAATCTGCCTTGAATAATCACAGAGAGAGATTACCAGACATGTATTTGGGAGTCAGCATATTAACCACAAAGAAGAAGTCTGGCCTATTTGGATCCCTCATAACCAATATCAAAAGAAAAATGGAAAAATGGAGAGTAGAAGGAATGAATGTTCATGGAAGGATGGCCTTAGCAAATTCTGTTTTACAGACAGTGGCTTACTACTCCATGTCTATGTTCAAACTGTCGAACTCCATCTGTGACAAGATTGACAGTTTGATTAGAGGTTTTATATGGAAAGGCAGTACTAAATGTTGGAAAGACTGAAAAACTTCATGCAGTTCTAAGCATGAAGGAGGCATAGGTCTTAAGGACTCTTAAGGCTATGAATCAGCTCCTCGCAAAGCATGCATGGAAATTGATTACTGAAACATATTGTTTATTTTCAAGAGTTTTATTAGCCAAATATAGTATTTCCAATCTGATGGGGAACAAACCAAAATTGAATTCTTCTTTTGGTTGGAAATCAATTCACTGGGGTGCAAAGCTTATCAAGAACAAGGTTCAGTGGAAAATTAAGAATGGTTCGGATGTTCATATTTCAGACAATTGGATTCCGGGTGTCTCTAACCCTCTTTCGGGGCCTCAATCAAGGGCTTTAAGAATAAACTTAAGAGTTAGTCATTTAATTGATAATCAGAAGCAATGGAGGAAACAATTGATTCATATGATCCGTCCAAGACCAGTTGCAAAAAGTCCTAGCAATAAGAATCCCCAAATTTTCTACTGAACACGACAGGGATAGTTTGGTTTGGACAGGGTCGAATACAAGGAACTATATGGTCAAATGGGGATACAAAATGGCAGTCCAGGAATTCAATGCTCAAACCAAGATGTTATTATCAATCCCTCAGTATGGAAGAAGTTGTCGAAAGTGCCTTTACCTGCGAGATTCAAATTCTTGGTTTGGAGGATTCTCAACAACTCACCGCCTACTGCTCAATCTCTCTTTAGCAGAAACTGCATCCAATCACCGCTATGCTTGGAATGTTCTTCTGCAACAGAGACAATAAATCATTTGTTTGCAAGTTGTGAAGCCAGTCTAAGATTTGGGCGACTTGGTACCCTGGGTTTTGATTTCTCTACATGGTTCGTAATATAGCTGGAGAATGCTCCGCATCTGGAGGATATTACCTTATCCTTTTGCATCATTTGGTCCATATGGAAGACAAGAAACTTGATCATATGGAATAATCATCAGCTGAATGCGGCGGTTGACTTGGTCAATTTGTGGTAACAAGCAACAATCCTGTTCAGGTTTTATGGGAACTTTGGGGGAACCTCAAATATTGATGGTTTAGTCCCAAGTACATGAACATGTGAATTGGTACAATCAGATTTCCTTGCACTAGGAAGTTCAAACAACATACCTGTACTAGTAACAGATGCAGCGTTCAGCAAGGAAAGGAATGTCTCAGTGGGAGAGTGGCTCTGTACAAATTCACAGATCTGAATCCATCATATGAAATCGTCGTCGCTACCTCTCCGTTACAAGTGAAAATCTTAGCAATCATTAACTGCTTAGATTTCCTTCGCCAAGAACAAGTTGCAGAGGCGAAAATCCAAACAGGTTCCCATTTGGCAGTGAATTTACTAGTTCACAATCACCCTCCTCCGTGCTTGGTGGCTGTAGTGCAGGAAGCGAGAGCGTTTTTAGCCTCTTTCCAAAAAAGTCTCTCTCGTCAAAGCACCTAGAAAGACTGTAATTCAGGCCCACTCTGTAATGATCTCAATTTTGTAATAAAATTGGTTCATTTGATATATACCTACGTATAATAATGACAAATTAAAAGCTGTTATTTAAAAACTACTTGTTACAACGAATTCAACAATATAACATAATATTGTTGCTCATTTTTTTATTCAAACATGCTATCAAATTTTGATAAAGAATAATGTTCAAAGAAGTAATTTGGATTGGGACTAGGGAATAATTTTATTTTCATTCATTCGTAAAATCGACATAGTTTGAATACTATCTAAAATGGCAAAAAAAACTATGTTGTTAAATTTCCAAAATGCCCTCTTTAATTTTAAAAACATTCAAATTAGGCCCCTACTTTCTCGAAAATGAAAATACCTCTACCTTTTCACATTTATACCCCGCCCCATCATTTGTCTAAGTCAAAAGTAATTCTAGTATTTTAAATGGAATGGAGGGAGACTTATCTGCTGAAACATCCAATTAATCTTGGAGAAACATAGAAGCATAAAAGGTGAGAACATTATCCAATTAAACTTGGAGAAACATAGAAGCATAAAAGGTGAGTACATTATCCAATTAAACTTGGAGAAATGCAGGTGAGAACATTCACCTTACCTAGGGGGAAAAAGGCATGTTAATGGTGATCTAAAGAACAAAAATGTGCTTCCGCCGCATATGTCACAGTTGGACACCTAAATCCTCTCCTACTTACCTAAAGATCTAATGTAATAAACCCAGGAAAAAAAAAGAGAGGAATTAAAGCCAAAAGAACTACATAAGAAACAAAAACATCCAAGAGAGGAAAAAATACAAAACTTCGTTGTCATCTCATTCAGCCAATCTATCCAGGAAGCACTGCAACTCCTTGAGACCTTCAGCAGATATACTTCTATGGACTCGCCCTCGGGGGACTATCAAATTAGGCGGTGCCTGAGACTGAAAACACACCACGACTACAGACAAGTTGTCACTACTCTTTCTCTTCAAAGCCTCGTCAATGAGGTCCTTGCAGCACAACTCTGGGTCATTGTGTTCCTGAAGCCTTCTGCGAGCAAAATCAACTGCATTTTGACTCATAAACACATCCCATATCCCATCACACCCAATTATTAGAAACTCATCATCTTCTGTCAGTCCAGTGGTCATAAATTCAGGTTCGGCACTGAGAGGGCCACCATTACTATGTTTCATCCCTTCCATGTGCCAGTCCCCCAGAGCACGCGCAACATTCAGCTGTCCATTAAGGTAACCGTCATTTATGTATCCTCCTGAAGCTTCTATTCGCTTTTTCTCTGTAAAGCAACAAGGTTTGTGGTCCCTTGACATTTCAATTGCTTTACCCTGGCGACATAGAACTGCCCTGCAGTCTCCAGCATTTGCCACGACCAACGAACTACATGAAAATGCAATGAAAAAATAAGGTACCACTGCTGCAGAGAGGAGAGCTGACTTTCGGAACAGAAAGAATAGAACACATCCTCATGTATAGTTGAAGGAGAAACCATGTTCTAACACACAAAAACTATACTTCACACACATATTAGCTACCAAGAGTAAACAAAGCAGATGGATGGGATATTTTAAAAAAGTTTCAGCACATTCACATTCATGGAATTTAAGACATAATGTTAGGCCAAGTGAAATATATAATGCTGAGAAAAATTCACTTAAAATCCAAAATATACACACAAGATCTTTACAAAAACATTTGCCGACTTTACTACATAAGTTGAATCTTAACATCTTCCTGAAGATTGACAGAAGGAATGAAAACAACTTATGTGATAACAGTAGAGATGTACTCTGTCCTAAAATATAGTGAAGTGCAAAGAAAAATGATGACACAATGATGAGTCTTGGTATCATGCTAGTCGTGCTTGCCAAAACAAAATACACAGGAGTTACCAGCAAATCTTGTAACCCTGGACTAGCTTTAAATCACTCAAAAGACCAAATTGCACAGCATGAGTAGGTTAAAGAGAATCAGTAACAACACTCTAAATGCAAGGAATTTAAGCATGACACATGCAAATGAGCTAGCTTATAGAGATAGTCATTCATAGTTGGCTGCAGATAATTAGATGGCTTTAATATTCTGAGGAATAAATGATCGTCCTCTCCCTAAACGTGTCCAACAAAGTTCTGTAAAATGATTGATTCACATAACTCTAACCTCCCAACAATAAGAGCAGCCAAAGCAGTTGTACCAGAGGCAAGATCATCATCCAAGGTGCAAGCTTCAGCAAAAGCAATATCAGTTTGGGAAAATGCAGATGAAATAGCCCTTTCAATCTCCCGAGGAAAGTCATCATCCTCAGCAATATATTTTGGCAAATTATGGCATGCAAAATCAGCAGCATGCTTTCCTCCATGACCATCAAAAACCTAAATCAACAGTGATTTTTTTTAGCAACATCTACCTGTGCTCGAGCAACTACAGATAAAATCCATATACACACAAAGGCTTAAGATTCTATCATATTAATCAGCGAAATTATCACCAAGGAAGAAAAATTACCCCATAGAAAGCACTTGGACCAGGAACGGAACTCTTCAAACCATAGTGATTCAAAAAATCATCTGCACAAAAAGACACATCCTCCATAACAGAGCGACTGCCTATGTCTTCCCAAGCTCCCGAGCGAATACAAGGAATAAACAGGGCCTCGTTATCATTCACACTCATACCTGCTACAGATAAATCCAAGTTTAAGTTCTTGCTCTTCACCTGCAACAATCCCATAATAAAATTATTCCAATATCAAAGAACAAACGCTTTTAAAAGTACAATTAAACATCAGGGAATGCATATAAAAAAAATCTGCTTTTTCAACAAAATATCAAGAAATTAACATAAGAAAACTAAAAGCATCACAAATTCAGTTTCCAAATAAATTATCTTTTTCCAGATTTAATCAATAGGGAACCGTTTACTTTACACGGAGAGCTCTTCTAGAGAAACCAGTACAAAAATAAATAAAATGCATCTATTTAATAGAAAATAAATCAATTAGTTACCAGGGAAGGATGTCGAGCGAGTGACTTCTTACAAGAAGAAGCCCTAGGGTTTTGGTGGCTGACGGCGGTGAGGGGTTTTGGCGGCAGGCCGTCGTTGCTGCCAGCTATCCCATCACTGCTCTTACTACCACAATTACCAAACTTATCGGCCGCCTCCATTTTGATTCTCTACCATTTCCAAGTACACAACAACAACTTCAATGGCTCTGCAACTGTCTAGGGTTTTAGGGTCGTACGATGTGGATATGGAAGAAGGGGGAAATCGAGATAGCTTTCACTAGTCAATTTATTTTTGGGATAATTACGTATCTCCCCCTAAAATTTGATTAAATTACAAGTTACGCCCAAAGTATGGTGATATTACGAAAAAGTAAATTACGTTGCCTCCCTCAAAGTTTGCGGAAATTATGAAATAAAGAACTTTGAAGTTTAGCATATTGCTGGATGAATCTTGAATCATGTTTGCATTTTATTTACACTTCTATATTACTTATGTTTTTTACATCTTTCTAGACTAAACAATATTTTATTTTTGATAGTCAAACTATTATACGGTGTCACTCTATAATTAATAGAAGTTATTAGTGAAATTGTGTTTGATAAGGGTTGGAGTCGTAACCCCCATCAGGTCGAAGGTCGTGCTACTATTCTCCAGTTGGATCATAGGCAATACTATTGCTATCAATTTGACCAAAGCCCAACAATCAAAGGGAAGATCTCCAATTTTAATTCTACATACAGAATACATTTCTCTTCCAGGTACAATTATGTTATATTGTATACTCCCTCCGGTTCACTAACATTGCCACCGTTTGACCACCACTTTTTTTAAAGTATGTTTGACCATCGATAACTTTAGTTTTATATAATAACGGTAAATAAAAATTTAATATTTAGTTACTACATGTTACGGAGAATCTAAAGGTATCTCATACGATAATTTTATTGTTTATACACTGTATAAAATTTATAGTCAAAAATGCATTGAGAAAAGTGGACAAAAAAGGGTGCAAATGTTAAAGAACCGGAGGGAGTATGTGTATTTTTATTATGAAAAGACACTTATTCCTATCTGATGCATATTTACCCCAACATGATGGAAAAAACTCGTGGAGATATTTCCCTATAAATACAAAGGTATTCATCCATTCTATCTGTTCAATTACAATACTCAGATCAAATATTTTTAGTCTGACTTTTGCACGGAATTTCTTCTCCCGGTCGCCCCCGAGGAATTTGTTTTACTAGTTCAGCATTTTGAAAAAAGTTTAAGTTATTAGATCGTAGTTTGACACGCATGATTGGCATGCAAGTGGGAACCAATTGTAAAAAATCAAACACTTTATTCAATGACGGCCTCGAAGAAAACTACAAAAAAAAGTCCAGTCGCATACAACTTCTAGCTATGTTGACAAAGGAGATCCGCTCCATAAGACCACCAGTCCACCGACAAGGGAAACCTGTCGATAACGACTGACCCCCTACCAGCAATTGGACAACAGGTGATGGTTTTCCCATCACTATGCGGACGTGGTTGGATGCCCATGTCGTGCGCTATCTATTGGGCAAAGTTGAAGCACGTTGCTAGCAGCTTGCCAGCGTGGGCACTTCGCTTGTGCTCTGCATAGTATGAGCTAGTTGTATAGGTCGCGTGCGTACCTCCTATATACAAGAAGATATTGACTATTTGTAGATGAATGTACAAGCAAACAAGTACAAATGCAAAATCCATAACATTTTATATTAATCGACAGCAAACGAACCAAATTCCATAATACAAATTAATATAACATAGGAGTACTACTTGAAACACTCCAAAAGCAAACTAGAACATTGAATAAAAGTGAAAACTATCTACGCCTTGATGCGCGAGACGATCCAGAAGACGAAGAACTGCCACAACAACGAGATTGTTCAGCTTCACGCTCTTCATCTAGAATATGATCATACCGCCATTTTATCTACTAGTAGGTATGATGTTGTGTTTGACTCCTTCGTTCCATATGACCGAGATACATCGCATTGTACGCCATAAAATCAGTTATAAGGCCAAATTCCTCGCGGTTAAGCTGCATACTCATAACATCAACAATGTCTTGATAATTCTTGTTTGTAGCCACCAAATTTCGTACTTCGTCCTCTATTCGGAGAATATGTGACCTGACAAACTCATACAGATTGATATTCTGCCCGCCAATATTGACAGTTAGATCTCCACGGCCAGTGGAATCACAAGATGATGATGGAAGAGCCTGAAGCTTATCTTTTTAATCATACAAGCTTGTTCAAGCTAGTGTACATGTAAGTCAAGACGATTACACTCAGCACGAAGGTAATCATTCTAACTATGTAGCTGGGTTTTATAGCTACTATTCATCAAACCTACTTTGCCACCCAACTGATGAAGAAGAAAAGTGATCACACTCATTTTTTCTTCAATTGATCCAATAAATCATCGATGCGAGAACACTGCTTATCAATAATCAAGGTCTTTTAATGAGTTTCTCTGGCCTTACTTGCAGCAAAATTCTTAGCCTCTTCTTGCTGACTAAGCATTTTAACCATACTTAACTGTTGGGGTTGAATAAGGTTGTTTTGTTCACCACAAAATTCTTTCAATTCATAAACAGAGTCTTGTGTGTCCTTCAAAGCCTTCTTCCATCCAAGTTCCAGATCATTGATACTATGTAGCATATACTTCAGACGAATACCTAACGACATCGCCCATTCCTGAACACAGCTAGGAAGATTGAACGAACGCATGTACACACCGACAAATTCAAGATTGACTAAGCTACGAACGATATCCTTGTCCAAAGATTCAATGCTATAAACTTCAGGTAAAAACTTGCTACAAGGGCATGCTGCAGAAAGAGATGGAGATGATGAAGAATAGGGATAGGAATTTTCCATCCAAGATATAAGGGAATAGATTCCAAATTAGAAAAACGATCAGCAGAAACAAGTTCAAGATATTCCTTGGCTAGAGACTCAGTAGCTTCACCTAGCTCAATAGGGAAAAATGAATGATAGGATATAAACCCAGGACGACCAGGAAAATGAACATTAGATCCCAAAGAGTCGAGATGTTTCAAAAAAATTACGGTCGACCAAAATATCAAAACCCCGCACATAAATAAATACGATAAGAAATTGCAAACATAGAATAGCGATACTAAGTTAATACCCAAAATAGTACAAACATACATCAGAATATTGTTATAAATTACAAATAAAAATCATCTTAATATTCACAACACTAGAACCAACTAACATTACTAGGAGTAGCAGTCGAATGCAGGACAATAAAAGCGGAATTCTCCTTGTTTGCATGCTGAGCAGAAGCTTCAGTGTTCGCATTGGCCTCAGGATTAGAAGGAGGCTTAGGAACACGAGAACCGAATGGAAGACCTTCAAAATAATCAACTTCACACTTCTTCAGCTCAGTCACAGAGGGAAGACCAGCGAGGTAGGACAGAAAGGCATAAGAATAACCACCATAAAAAATGCCATTAATAAAACCATCATTAAGCACAACCTTCTGTTACTCCAACATTGCCTCAGACTTTGCCAGTTTAGGCAACTTCTTAGCTTTCAAAGTAGGGTTCAGCCGTCGCAGTAACCAACGTTGTGAGCGGAGGTAGAAACTTCATCAAATAAATTGTAGAAATACTTCGTCTTGACAAGCCAATTGACAAGAACTTGAGGATACTTAGGGGAAGAAGAACCATTAGTACGCATCTCTTTTAGCTCAAAATGAAGCTTATCGGTTTCCTTCTCAGCGGCCAAGGTGCTCTCATTTGCACGCTCTTTAGCAGCTTCAAGAGAGACCATCATAGCTGCACACTTCTCCTCGGTGGCCTGACATTTTTCTAGGAGCGAACCGTCTCCCTTAGCGAATTGCGTAACTCGTTCACTAACAAGCTGGAGACTTTCACCAACCTTACCATAAAAATACACAAACAAATTCGCCAGTTAGACATCGCAATAGAGGAACACCGAATCAAATCAAATATCATTTTAAAACTCCTAACGAATATACCATGACCATTATCTCGTGACGTGAAAGTTTAGATAGAGTAGCAGGAATGGTTCCTTTTACCATCAAGCCATGGCTTCCAGGTGGAAGTTTTGGATGAGAATGGCTACTACGCCCCTTCTTCTTAGAGGGCTCCAAGATGCCTGAAGATCCACCAGATTGCTCCGTTCTATTCCTTCTTCTGGAAGTATCGACAACACTACCAATAGTTACTTTTACCCCTTCAGTGGCGGCAACTTCAGTAGTTATCAATTGAGAATTGGCTTCGCTAATATTCTCCTGGGGAATTCCATCGGCAATGGAATTGTTAGTTTGGAGAGACGAGACCTCCATCTCTTCATTCTTATCATCAGAAAAGAATGTTCTCTCTATAGAATGTTTAGCTAAATCCATATCTGCAATCCAGTATACAATATAAGTCAGATGAATACACAGAAGTAACAATATAATGTGAAGAGTGGAAAATAAAAGTATGGAAAAAGGAAATGACAAAATAACATCAAACGAACACCTTCAATCTCAGAATCAGTAGGGATAAAACATATTGAATGTTTGATGAGTCTTAAAACAATTGCGGAGTTAGCATAAGACGAACTCCAACCCTAGGAAGTTTGGATTTAGGAACGTTATAGTTCCAAACTGGAAGGTTATGTTCGCTCACATTACCAAGTTTTAAATAGAAAAAAAATTACGCCACACACCAAAGTTATTAGGAAATCCACTGACAAATTCAACATTGGGAATGATGGATAAAAGGTGAATTCATCATATGGGTAAGCTGATACAGACTACATAATAGGTCAATCGAAAAGGAAACTTGGGCATGTTCGCACACAAGATAGAAAACAACAATGATCGAAACACCCTTAGGATGAAACTGAGATAATGCGACTCGATAATGTGAGAGTAGGTCTAAGATGTGCTGAGATAAAGAGAAAGACAATCCAAATTTAAGATAATACAGATAACATGAGATAAAGCCAGGAGGAGGAGTGCGAACACTATTAGAGTTATCAGGAGCTATAAGCTCATACAAAGAAAAAAACAAAAATTATTTGTTAAAATTTTCAAGTGGTAATCGAAATGGATGCTACTGATAGTAGAAGAACCAGGGAGATGATCGAAATCCTCCCTAGAATTTACATCATCAACGTGGATATCTTTTACGGAAGAATCAGCAAGGTGGACATAACTTCTAAGATTCAGAAGAAAAATACTATCAATTAAAGTTGTAAACACACAAAAATATATATTTCGTTGAAAACTAAGAAAGGGAACACATAATACAGGTCGAGAAAAAAGAGGAAGAAGAAAAACAATCAGAGAACTTCTAGACCAAGATGGAGAAACAAAATTGCCAGAATAGGGGGCTTCAAAACAATCAGAGAACTTCTAGGCCCGACTTGGGGACTTCAAAACCCTAGTTTTTCATCTTCTCCTTCACTTTCTTCTTGTTTCTTTGTAGATTTTTGTGCTATGTCATGTGTTTTGATTATCTAAGTTAGTAATCTCCTTGGGAGCAATTGACTAAAGCTTTCAAGCCCATGTCTTGAGATCTATATGTAAAATATTTAATGCTTTACTATTGTGTATTTATTGTGCTTGAATTTGGTTGTTGAATACATTAATGGTGTTTGAATTTTGAGTATATGAAATGCTTGTATGATTTCTTGTTAGGGTTAGGAGAAAGTAACTAATTTTACTCTCCTTTGATATGGAATCCAAGATCATGAATTAGAGTTCTAATATGGTTGATGATTTGATAAATGCTAGATGAATGTGATAATGTTGAATTCTTTGTCATGTTTGTTTTGTGTAGAAAATAGGAAAAGTTTATGAACATTGAACGTTCTTGACTAATCTTGTGTAAATATATGAATTGGTCCAATGCTTAGACATAGTGTAGTGTTTATAAGTGTTACCAAACTTGTTGATTCTTTGCACTTAATGCCATTAATGGGATACTTTTAGGTGTTGATCGACTAAAGAAGTCATTAGTGAGGTTTAGCAAGAGATATCAAATTCACTCTTGTAAACTACTAACAAAAAAGATGCAAGATTTATTTTCACAACAAGTAGTAAAAGTTTAGATTAGGTTGTATGTTCAAGGATGGATAAGAGGTTTGGAAGTGGGAATCAATTGCGCCCAAGGTCCCGTAACTTGTGTTTAATCTCTTCCTATTAGTTTGTTGCATATTTACTTGATTTACATTGCTTGCTAGTTAATTTGTTACATGTTTTTTGATAATGTATGAGCCTGATGCCCCAATAAGGAGAAAAGATAAAAGATAAGACCTGCCAGTCCATGTAGTGTCCCTTGGCGTGCGGGCAGACATGAAGAGATTTGACGGGCGCTGATGGGACAACTCCAGTCCCATCAGTCACCAAACCACATATAACGAGGAAAATAGTGTAGCACAAGGTAAGATTTTCCTACCAGTTCACTATTCACTTAGATACGCTTCTACATTGCATCAATGACTAACTAGAGCATCGGAGTGGGCACGTCCCTGAGCCTGCATGCCTGACCTCTCACAGCCTATCATGTAGGTTCATGTGCATATTGGGTTGGTTCAGATCATCGATAAACATACTACAAATTTTGGTATTAACATTGGCGCCATCTGTGGGGATCGCAATCAATTGTTAACGTCTACGCAGCTTGGAGAAGATGGAGGCACGAATACCAAAGAATCTGTACAACCAAGTGATGGTAGAAGACGTAACACGGGAAGATTAACCCGCTCTAATCCTGACGTCGATGGAAGAGAGACATCAAGTTCGCATGGCGGAGGAGATTACGAAAAACTCAAAGATCCTTCAAACGATAATGACGTCCCAGAAGGAAATGATGAAAAGGCTGAAGGAAATGGAACATAGGTAGCCCCAGTGGAGGAGACTTGATGTGCACCCAACGAAGCTTTTCCCAGAGCAAGAGGGAGATTCCGAGGCACCCACTAGAGGAGAGAAAGGTTCACAGATGGTTCAAAGTTGAGCAAGGAGAGAGAAAAGCATGGCCTCATTGGGGAGAAATGAACTAGTCAGAGCTGGAGAAACTATGGCAGATTGTGAGTGGAGAGAGGGTTATGTACCACACCAGAGGAACAAGGAACAAGCCGGGCAAAAGGCACCGCCAAAGGAAAGAGAAGAGGGCTCAAGAAGAGAAGCTAGGGGCTCACTATTTACCAGGCGAACAGAGCTGTTCACGGCGGACCCAAAGCTGAAAATACTAAATTACCTG
>JAULKK010000009.1:5527064-5537096 GCA_032355705.1 Rubia peregrina
TTTGAGGTGGATCTTGTCCACCTCGATTATACCCTTGAACTTGATTCGTCTCTCGCCAACAGAAGTTGAGGTGATCGCGGTACCTAGGTTTGAAAGTGTTTGCATAGGGGTCTTGCATTTCACCTCCCTGGTTCCCCCAGAACCCTTGATATTGTTGCCCCCTACCAAATTTTTTCCTATTGCCACCATTTTAAGTCCAATGATTTCACCTTTTCCAAGTCTTCCACTATTTGCAAACAAGTGTCGGTGTGATGATTGAGACTACAAATGCCACAAAACTTGACTTGGTGATCTCTCCCCTTCATAAATTTCTTCATCATAGAAGAAAGAATTGGACTTGCTCTTCTAGATTGGGAGATTGAGATGGCTCACCCACGGTCTTCACTCGAGATCTAGTACCAAATTTCATCGTTCCATTAGCTATTTATTTGAAGAGCGCCATCGCATCCTTTGGAATTTTGTTGGCTATTGAACCGTTGCACACGACATTCACCATTTTCATGTCATCATCACACAACCCCTCGAAGAAGTAGTATACGAAATCTCCCTCCTTGAACGGATGATATGGACAGCTCACCAATAGCCTCTTGAATATTTCCCAATACTTGTAGAGGGATTCATTTGCAAACTGGGATATATTGGAGAGCTCATTCTTCAAACCTGCAGACTTGGAAGCTGGAAAGTATTTCTCGAGAAATCCGGGTTTCATGTCCATCTATAAGGTGATGCTACTGGGCGGAAGGTAGTGCAACCAATCTTTGGTTGCATCCCTCAGTGAGAAGGGAAATGACCGCAAATTGTAGTCCTCTTCCGAGACTCCCGGTGGCTTTATGTTGGTACAAACTAGATGAAACTTTGACAAGGGCTTGTTCGAATCTTCATCGGCCATTCCATGGAAAGTTGACAAACACTGAATCATGCCGCTCTTGAGCTCACAAGTCACATTGGCTAGAAAGGGTGGAAAGATAATACATAGGTGTTGATTCTCCAAGTTATGATCCATCAAATATTTAAGTGTGCGATTGTCTTTCGCTATTTCTACTGCTTATTCAACTACAAAACCTGGTTTTTGTGGAACTCCCACTCCAGCTCTCCTCATCCTTCTTCTCCGAATACCTACGTACAATGTAAAGTCCTTAAGTTTATGGCACGGGTATGTACCATAAAGTAGGAGCCAAACAATATTAAACTAAAAGAAACACTAACAAAAGGATTAGAAGTACAAGGATAACTATCACAAAGGATCAACAACAAAAACTAACAAAAACAACACTAACTACTCAACTAACACACTATGCAAGTTAACAACTCGACCTTTAGACTAACATCCCCAGCAACAGTGGCAAAATTTGACCCGCCCTCTCCTGGCGTCTCTTTAATCAATTAATCACGGGAGATCCATTAATTAAAAGCCAAGAGGAGGACTTATTAAAGATGAAATTTATATTGATGCTCTCATTCCTACTACTATGCTACCCATGAGGTAGGTAGTGGCAAGACCGGGGTCATCCACAAAGATGTTAGGAATATAATAGTCAACTAAACAGAGCCGTGATTAGGTCGTCAATCCGATCACGTGTCAGGAATATCTAGTATTGCACTATATAAACTAGCACCTTAGGAGTATTTGCATAACATGATCGATGCTGTTTCAATCCTCAATTCCATCACATACAAGAACTACAAACCTATTATAGTGTTTTTAACATGTGGAGTTGTCGATAGTCAATACTTCCCCATACCTGTCATGTAGGCTGTTCATGTAATCTTCCATCGGCACCGCCTCCGTAATTAGGGGAGTGCAACAACAGCCCTACATGCTGTGCAAATGTGAATCTCCCCCGTGCTATTACGTCACATACACTACACCACAAATTCTTCTTCCTGGCCTAAAAAGGCAAAGGAGGTGAAACACCTTATAGATGACTCTTGGGTTGAAAATGGCTAACCCTAGTTTCATACTGTAGCTATATCTATTTGTAACCCTGCAGACCAATTTTCCAGCTAAGCCTAGTATATGGTCAATTGTAACATTGACTTGGCAACTCACATGCACACACCCATACTGTTCCGGACTATCGTTACCCCAAGCACATCTAAGCTTCCCTCACGAGGGGATATCAATAATTACGCCAACATGAAAGTAGACTACGGTGTGTGCCAGTTTTAGTGTGATTATCCTACAATTAATAAGAACATGAAGAACAAACACATATAAATAATCACAAACATATATAAAGGTATATCTAAAGAAAATTACAAAACAAACATTAATTTATGAATACAAATACAAACGCCAAGAAAATTAACTACTCCCTAAGTATTGAACCCCAAGTATTTTATTTGATTCAATGCATTTGGGAAAAATAAAATAAAGAGAAGAATAGAAAAGATTTTAGAGAGAAGGAAGAGCTCCTTTCTCTCTCCACCCTAATCTTGAAGACTAAAAATGAGCATAAAGTTAAACCCTAGTAGACATATGTTCATACATATAGTAATATGGAATTGGGCCTAAAAACCCTAGCAGCCACAATTGACACAACTAGTAGAAAATGGCACGGGTTGTGCCAGCCGGAAATCTGTGCTGGCGGGGCCTACCCAGTCTGGCACGGGTCGCTGACTGGTGCTCCGTTTTGAACTTCTGATTGTGCTCCCCATGTCGTTTGGCGTGGACTGTCGGCTGGAAGCACTTTTTGATCAGTTGAACGATGCATGCTATGACGTTCTTCGCACCCCGTGAGATGGTCTTTGCATTTTGGACTTGAAATGATGCAGACCGTGTGAAACAGTGCGGTCCACATCCATACTTAGTTGTTGGAGAAAATTGGAAGACGGGGGCCGGCCCGTATGACACTGCCCGCGTTGGTTCGCACGGGTCGAGCTAGGTGGGTTAGCCTTGTACCAAGTGCTTCGTGTCGGCCGGTTTAGCCGATTGACGATGCCTTCCATTTTTGACCTTTTTGAACTCTGATTCTGCCTTTTCTGGCTCAATTCCATCTACTACCATGCATTTTGGTCTATGGTCTTCTATCTACTACCATCCTTGTGAATGACCTTCAAATATCTTCTACCACCCTCGCAGAGGGCCTTCTACAAAATGATGACAAAATACTGACGAGCAGCCTACTGGTAAGCTCACAAAGGAAAATCTAGGTGCTCGTGATTACAAAGTGTCTCATTAGATTCAATTAAGTGTACAAAACTCGAGATTTAGATAAGAAAACCAATAATGGCCATCTAAACCCTTTGTCGTGTAAACCTAACAAAAACTAGAAATCAACTAAAAAAATATATTAACAAATGTGTCAAATGCCTTGGTTAACACATGCATAAATGTGCATATCAAATGACGAAAGAAGGCGCACTTGCTCGCCTTCGCAAAAAAAAAGAGTTTGCGGCAAGGCATTGCAATACAGATTCGAGATGACCTTCAAGACTGAGCTAGTCCTTCATGTAGACAAGAATGTCATCGAAGACGACATTGACAAAGGGCGGAGGAATGGCCGAAACAGCTCGGTCATGGAAACCTGGCTATAGGAAGATTCGATGATCAACTGACCGAGGGGGTGGTAGTTCGTTAGGTGGATCAAATATATTTTTGTATTGAAGTATCAATTACTTTGTTGCCACATGAAATTTAGTCAAGTGTGGTGTGTTCTTCACCGGTCCTTGTTCGATGTCGGTGTGGGGAAGTGTGATCGGAATAACTTCAAACATCGAGCTCACCGAGTCTTAGTGCAATAGAGCAGTTAAATGCAGGTATGTGACTTATTTCGAGGGTTCGGTCCTGCAACCTACTACCTTGGCTTGCACCCTATTCTAATGGAATTCTATGGTCAGTGTCGTATGATCATGAACACACGGACCCAAAGTACGTAACCACTAGTTTCAAAGAACAATGTCCAGCCTCCATATTGGAAAATAAAATAAATCAACCGGGAGAGAGTATCCATGGAGTCGTAGTGATACCTTAGGGCATCAACAATCACAAACTAAGTACTGTCCATTGCCATGTAAACCTGGAATTATTTTGTTAGTTCCCACACGATGCCAAGCTTAGTCACCAAATCAGCCTGTATGAAGTTGTAATGCCTTCCATTTGTCAATTAAGACCTCCACACGTTCTGAACCAAGTATCGTGTGGAGTTAAAAAATACTTGGATCTTCCTGTTGCCGCAAGGTGCTGAAGCTCACTTCCTATTCATCATCATCACTCTGAGCTGAAGGGTAAATAGGATATGTGTCTTCCTCAGAATCCCATGATACAATGGTGATTAAAGTTATACTTTCCATCACAAGTGAAACACAAGCCCTTCTCTCGTTTAGCCTTTACCTCCGCTTGGCTTAGACGCTTCTTAAGTAGGTGAAGCTCATTAGATCCCGCAAAAGTTGGTGCAGTCGATTGGAATCTGGTGGAGCCTATTCCCAACCCATGCACTGGTGATGGTAGCATGGCGCGGGCGTCAGTCAGAAGTCTTGGATCCTCATTTTTGCCTAGAGTGCCGGCAGGGGTGCGAAACCCTTCACGACACGGAATGTTCAGCTAGACATCACGACGCTCTTTGAACAATTGCAATTTCATCATTTCTTTCGGAAGCTATAAAGGAGGGTGTAATATCAACTCGTGATGAATATCAAGTTTCAGCCTCCAAATCCAAAAATTCAGAAACGGAGAATTAGAGATTCTATTGGTGCGCTACGTAGGAGCTTCAAATTCAGTTTCAAAATTGAGTAAGCGTACCTATTTGGGTCAGTTTGGATATGCGACCTAAGGGGTCCTCGTAAACTGACAAAAAGAATCGGGCTCAAAGTTTCACCAGAAAGGTGTCCCAGGTGGTGAGACCGCCTCCTCGTTCCATCCATTGAAACCACGTCGATGCTAAACGAGATGACCGAGAGGAGGGTGGCCGGGGGAATACGATGAAGATCGAAGAACTTCTTGATCTTTTATACCCAATCTTCCATATCGGTGTCATGGAAGCAAGGGGCATCCATTCGAAGGGTACGCATCAGGGGATTGACATCGGTGACCACAACATCGGTGATCAGATGATAGGGATTATCGACGACCGGGGAAAGATTGGTCACCGGTGAAGAAGGACCGATCTCCGTAGACTAGCTGGCGGATGCCCGTATATGGTCACCACAGTGAGGATAGCTGTGAAATTTGAGCGGCTGTAGAAGAACAGTGTTCCTTGAGCAACGTCGTGAAGTGTTCACGCTGCTCAAGGAGTTGGGCATGAGAAACTTTCCAAAATTTAGCCTCCATGGATTGTACCAGTGAAACTACATCTTCTTTCTTCATGGTGAAGAAACTTGATGAAATCACCAATGATAGAACAATCAGAAAAGAGAAGGTTTTATTATAAAAAGGTACATTTCAAGAGGTCCCAATCTCCAAATTGATGCACAAATACAATTAGATTTTGCATATCCTCACATGGGCTCCTCCCCACTACTTAAAACTAACTTTTCACCACAGTACAAGGAATATTCAGCTCACAATTTACCTCCCTATTTACCTCACAAAATCAGTTGGCCACATGGGCGCTTTCTTGGCTCTTTTAACCCTTCCTTGTGTTGCCTTTGAGCTTTGGATTGAAGGAGGCTCTCTTTCTTCAACTTGAACCCACTCCCCCATCCTTTGGTCCAACTCTAAACCAGCTCACGTATCACATTGATTTCGACGAACAGAACTTTACGAATTAACCGAATGCAGCGACACCGGAGGACCAAGCCTTACGAATTCTCTCGGCGCTTTTCAGCCAATCGTGTCCGCCAATAAATCCAGAGATGGCAAAACCTATTCCATGTGATGCCCTCCCTGGAACAACGAAGAAGACAACCCCCTTCTACGCCACTCAAATCCAATTCTTGTCGTATTGGAACTCGTTGTGACGGTGAGGAGATGTGAGGACGATGCGACGGAGAAGAGACGACAATGGCAATGCAAAGCAAGGCGACATCATCTCCGACTAGGGTTTTCTGGAGAAGAAATCACTTCTTTTATTTTGCAATTGAGCCCTTGAATTTCGTTAGTTTTTTTAAAATTGACCTTGGAAATAAAGATATTGTATTTTGACCCAAATTTGACGAACTTCTATTTTAGGATTCTATATTTTGATTCAGCCATTGGTCTCACCATGGGACGGAATGGACTCATTTTTTTAACCACAAGCATATGATTCTAATAAAACACATTGCACATATGGACATCAGTAGCAATCTATTTTATATGGAGGTCAGGTCATTGGGCCTCCTTTCATATGGGATATTTTTCTCCCATTTAACACAAGAAGACCAGAAACTATAGCAGAGATTCTGACGTTAACAGAGGTTCTAGCCTAGTTTTAAGGGAAAAACAAAAAGAAACTGCATCTGCAAGACTGCAACCATGTATAATAACACTAGTCATTCAAGAACTCAAGAGCTGGTTTACATTGATTCTGTATTGACAAAATTTTCCCGATACATAGTTTACGCTATCGTTTCTGAAAGTTAAATGTCTTGATTGAGTAAGCAAAGATGAAACCAAAGAGCACAGCTATTCCTACATGAATGAGTGCAACATATCCGATGAAGTCTTGTTCGAATCCGAAGTATGTATGAATGAACTCCTTCACTGTTTCACCTGTCTCAAGCTCATCTTCATAATCCCCAAACTGTGAAACAACTAAACCGTATAGCGTCCAAGAAACCGGGCAAGCATAGTAGTACCATCTCCACCACACTGGAATCCTCTGAGGAAACAAAAGGTTGAAAACAATAAGTGACTTTGTTGTATGACAAACTCAATGCATTACTAACCATATTAGGGAGTTTACTTACAGTTTTTGGAACTATGAATCCTGAGAAAAGGTTCCATATTGCATAGAAGGCCGATGAAACAATGGCCGCGATATTTGCATTTGGAGTAAACCCCACCGTCATCATCCCATAGTAGGTGAAGTAGAGTAGAGTCAGAAACATGAAAAATATGTACCAAAAGAACTTGGCCACTGTCCAATCGAAGCCAATCATTGCATATACTATGAGTCCATAGATCAAGGTTTGAATAAAATTATAAGGAATCTCTATCACAACCTGCATGATTAAAGGTTTAACAAATGAAACAATCAAACTTCTTCTTAGCATGAAACATTTGAACAGAAAGGAAGTGTTTTTATCAGACAGTATGTTTCTGTCAAGCAATTACCTGTCCAAATGCGTATGGCAGAGCGGAATACATCCCCGCGGCTCTTTCCCTGTAAAAAACAGTTCTCTCAATGGCCACAACTGGCTGTACTGATGTAGCATTTTGCACTCCAAGAAACAATACAGCAGCATACATGGAGCCCATCGCATTGAAGATGTCTTGTTGCGTCCGCCTGAATTTACATTTTAAGAAAATTTAAAAGAGTCTCTAAGAAACAACCACAAACAAATGGGAGCCTCTTCGATCCATACTTACCTCTTTGATCCAATGTCCCAGAAAATTGCTCCGAACATTATGGCTATGAAGCTTGTAAAGAGAAACCTGATTGCTGAGTACGCTGGATTTCGCCAGTATGATAAGTGCTGTTTCCAGAGGCATGCCGTGCATTGGGTGAAGAAAGATTGGGAGTACTGACTAGGAAAGTGTATATCTCTCGCGCCTGGTGCAGGCGAACTGAGCTGCTTGATCAGTTCTTTGTTTCGCCTGAATTATAATTATTTTCTTTTAGGGAATGGAAGTAGGAAGTAATCTATTCAGTCCCTTTGAATTTGACACGAGATGATACATACCTGTACAGACCTGAACTTTTGTAAACTTCTGCAAAATTAATGCCCAAGGCTACTTCCTGAGGTGATGCAGTAACTTCTAACATCCAAGTGGCAGGGTTATAACCATCTTTGATTTTACTGACTCCATTGATATCCTGTTAAAGAAGCTCTGATAAGTAACACATAACGCGAACATAATGATTTAGTGATCAGTTTTACCAGTACTAATGCTTACCTCAAAGTACTTGATAAGATGAGAAGAATGGCGTCCTAATGGACCAACATATACCTCTTCGCCACCTCGTTTTAAAAGCACAAGCTGCCATTTGACTGTGTTACTACTTCCAACCAGAAACAGAATCAAGAAAGCGATTACGTAACCAAGAAGTATTTCTTACCTCATCAAAAGCATCAAAAATGTCGATGCTTGGCTGATGGATGGTGCACACCACAGTTCGTCCAGTATCCACCGTGTTCCTCACTGTTCTCATCACAATGGCTGCAGCCCTGGCATCAAGCCCTGAGGTTGGTTCATCCATAAATATAATGGATGGATTCGCTACAAGTTCAACTGCAACAGTTAGCCTTTTGCGCTGCTCGGTTGAAAGGCCATTTACTCCAGGCAATCCAACAAGTGTTTGCCTCAAAGGAGTCAACTCAATAAGCTCCATCACCTCTTCCACAAACATCTGCATGAATTGAAGAATGAGAATATGGCAACAAGCTTTCTGTAATGGACATAAATTGAGTTCAATGGTCACCTTTCTAGTTGCAGTGTTGACTTCAGGTGGCAATCGCAGCCACGCAGAGTACATTAAGGACTCCAGAACAGTGACATTTGGAGAATGAATGTCAGTTTGTTCACAGTATCCTGCAATTCGAGCGAAAGTTTCTTGCTTTTTTGGGTAGCCGGATATACAGATCCGTCCTTCGATATATCCACCCGTTTTTCTTCCAGCCAGGACATCCATCAGAGTGGTCTTCCCAGCTCCACTGACACCCATTAGAGCGGTCAAAACTCCTGGCCTGAAAGCACCACTCACACCTTTCAATAGCTCAAGTCGATTCTCAGTAACACCTTGAGCTTTCATCTCCTGCAAGCAAAGTTAGCCATCAGTGAACCAGTCATGTTAAAATAAGGCCATCAAACACTGAACCATATGAAGTTTAGATCAGCATGACAGAATGCACGATGAAGTAGGCATTTCATGTTAACTCTTGTTAAAAATAAGGACGAAAATGAGAGAATTCGTAAGGTACCAATGGCATATCAACTGCATAATGGATATCGTCGAAAGTGATAGCGAGGGGTTCAAAAGGTAGAACCATCCCTCTTCTGTTTTGCCTGGCCTCATTGACACTGCCCACTCTTGATGACAGAGACAGAGAAGAAACAGTCCTTCCATCTTCGTTCTCCATTTCTACAAAATTACACAACAATGGCAATGTTAGTAACTGCTGCATTACCTGCATGCAATAGAAGTTACAATAACTCAAATCTGACAGAGGTTAACAAATGTAATGTACCATAAGTGCTCTTCCTTTTTGAAGATAACTCGAGAGGATTGTTCCTTTTTCGATCAAGACTTCCTTCCGAGTTTTCTTGAGGTACAGCTGCACGAGTTTTTCCAAATGCTGCAAAAGACATCCAAGATTATTGAGTTGGTGGAGCTGTTTCAACTTACAAGTGCCAGGTAAATAAATTGATATGCATATAAGGCTGCTTACGGTTCAGATAAGTTAGAGCCATGGTGAAAAGGACATTGAAAAGTAGCAATTCCCCAACCAAAGCTGCTGCTCCAATCCAGTACCATCGCGCTTCTGTGAATATACCACGAGACTTTAAGACCGATACACCTAATGGTTCTGTGCCATTGGGAAGGACCTATAAGACATATCAAGGTATATTTATCAAGCAAACTCGAATGGAGTACTCTAACTGTAACCAAAATACAAAGTTCTTACATGACTCCAGCTTTTTCCTAGGAACTCATTGACACTAACAGCAGTCTGTGCATATGTGAGGGGAGAGATCCAGTAACCCCATATCCACCATTTCTTGATGTCATCTAGCTAATACAAAGTAAAATTCAGTACTATTTCTTGTACACACATGTATGGCACTAACACAAACTAAAATGCAGCTCTACCTCTTGATATTATGAATCCTCCGAGAACAAACACCGTGACCAATGCACACGAACCAGCTGTGTTTGCAACTATGACGTTCCTTCCTACTCCTGCTATGAATCGGAATAGCGCTCCAGCCATTTGATTAATGAGCACAAG